>JASDQU010247848.1:2277-16540 GCA_032191745.1 Picea mariana
ATCCAAACCTATATGTATAGGAACTCGTGGGCGTTCCACGTTTTTAATCATGCCATTGCCACTTTTTTGGCCACCAAATTCTTGAACTCACCAAGGAGGATAAGGTTGGGGGTTGAACAATTATAGAGAAAGCATTTCCAACCTAGCAAGAGATGAGTGTGGGCCATAACTAGTGAATCCTTAATAGAGGCATGGCCGCGTCTCTACTTGCAAAATATGAGGATTGTTATGATTGGGTGGCACTCACTAGGGGTATAAATCCCTATTCCCCAACATGGGGATAATAGGGATCTTATGGCTCTTGAATATATTAATTTTATATTAGAACAATTGAAATATAATTTATTAAAGGAAAAATAAATAATTAAGAAAAAAAGAGGCAAATGATGCTTAAATTCTGCCAACATGGAAAATTAATGGGATGGTAAATGGGATTTAGAAGATAGTGAGTTTTCAGTGGATGGTATTAGGCATCTAACATTGGTTATGAGACCACACAACTCAAGGGCCTCATTATGGTTAGGAGGAAACTGGTTGTCACTATGAGACTTGGAAATGGCAAGGGAATTGAGGTTGATAGATGGAGCATTGCTAAAATTGAGACCACCTATCAATTAGGTATTGTAAACTATTTCTTAATTTTTGTTGTGTACTTATTTGGTTAAATTTTGATTTATAGTGTTGTTGACATGAAATATGCTAGAAACTGTGATGCATAAGGTCAAGAATTCCAAGTTAATATCTAGCTATATCTCCTTAATATTCAACAAAAGATAAGGTAATTTCTTCCAGGTAAAATCCATTTCCTCTTCTAGGGCCTACATTTGGTTTAACTTGATGTGCTAATGGGCAGTTTCCGCATATGAGTCTAGGTTTTGAATCTCCTTATTACTTTTGATTTTCCTTTTTACATTTACTTTGACCCCATGAATTTAAATTGGTTCATTGTGGGAAGGTCTCTAATCTATACAAAGTCTAATGACTAAATTATAGTTGTTGAATGGGTTTTTCGTCACTGGTTGTTCAAATTCAAGGCTTCAGGGTTGCCGCTAGTAAAATCTGCTTAGGGTTAGGATTGGCTGGTTTAAGTTGCTAGTAGCCAAGTTGGGATTTCGAGAAGCATTGGAGTTATTGGGCATGAGACGGTTTTTCACAACAACTTATAAAAGAAATGAGTTGAATGTTTTTTAATGAACTCTTGAATGGATTTCAGCTGGTTTGGGAATTTTGTTGTGTATTGAATCCATTGGGAAATAAATACTTAAATTTTTTAAGTGAAAATTCTTGCCTACAACTCTAATGTACACAGTAAACAAAGCAAGGCAAACATGAATAGGCGAGTAAGGGAACAAGTGAATGCAAACTAAATCATACTGCACTTTTTGAATTGATAAAATGTTAAAGAATATTGCTAGAAGAATTATGTTAGGTTGTGCTGAAAGTATATTTTATCTAAATATGCTTATCCTAAAAAAGCTTGTGGGTTGTCTATGACGTAAGATAAGGGCATTGCAAGCGGTATGATTTATTTGAATTTCGAAACTTGAATTGGACTCACTCACTTTATTTAAATTTAAAAGAAAGATGCTTTGAAAAAATGTAGGTTTATATTGGCAGTTCTCTCCTTCACTGCTCATGCAACGTTCTCCAAGCTCTTCAGATTTGCGGCTTTGTGACGATAATAGAAAGGGAAAAAGGTTATATGATCATGATAATATGATCATGATACTATAGTCATGCGTTTATCTTATTAAATTAGGGTCTAAATTCTTACTAGATGCTATGCATTATTTAACGCAGGTTTTAGATTTCCATTTGATCTTATTTTCTACAATACTTTTATTTTAAATAGAAAGAAACTTTAATATCTTTAAGGAAAGATTATAAGTGAAATTACAAAATCTATTTGAAATCATTTATATGGAAAACATAAACTCTTTATCAAAACTTGATTATATAAAAATATATTTACAGAGAGCATATAGATACACATAAGTGAAATTGTCTCTATAAGGATTGAAAAATTAAAAGTGAGCTATAATAATTAACTATCTATGAAATCAATAGACCAAAAACTCTTTAAGATATAGAATAGTAAAACAATTAATTAACTAATTGAATTTAGACCAACACCAAATGAATTGATAATTTACTATATGCAAATTTGAATATTAAAAACTAACTAACTATTATGTAATAGTTATTCTTCCACTATGGACTTGTTATCATGGAACATATTGTTAGATTATAATTATAGTGACAACACTCTAATTCACTACAATCAATTGCATAAGAACACAATCATTTATCAAAATAGGTTAATATAAAATGGAGACAAATTATTAAGAGTAGCTCTTATTACTATCACAACCCAAGGGTGATTGTTGTCTTATATACATGCTTGACATAAGAAGCTTAATAAAAATAATTTAATTCAAACATGTTTGAGGATTGAAGATTCCGAAGCTATTTTGATATAGAATGGAATCTAATTAAGGTGAAAAAAAAGAAGTTGGAATACAATTATAAATGAAGATTCTCAATGTATTTTGAAATAGACTAGAATCTAATTAAGGTGGAAAATAAGATGCTAGAATGTAGTGACAAATATAGGATGATTCACCCTTTTAGATTATGGGTTGGTAAATACATAGTTGGAATTGTATAAATATTTTAAAAACATGGTTATGTGGCATCTACAATAGTTCTATCACAGCATGCACAATCTCAACAACATTGTTATACCTTCATTGGTCCATAGAAAGTCCCCCCTTATGGGCTATAGCAACTGGGGTTGTCCTTGGAACACATTGATATGTAGAAACAAACATGTGGCATGTACATGCATAGAAACATACTTGTAGCAATGACTTGTATCACATCGATTTTTATGCTATCTTCCAATTAACTCATTATTCAAAAGATAAATATAGAGCACTCTATGGTTTCTCTAAAGTTCAGTTACAAAATTAAAAGACAACTAATAAATCTTCATTAAGATTACCATAGGCAATGGAACAATCAAAACTCCACTGTCACATGAACGTTCTTGCTTCTACTCTTTTAGGTTAGGGTACCTAACCCAAGGAAGGCTTTCCTATATGGCCAAACTAAGTCCCATCCTTGTAAGTAAAACTGGTATGGACATAAACTAAGTTTACTTTGATTGACTCAAAGTTGAGGTAAGCTTAAAAAAGACATAATATCATCACAAAAGATATAATGCATGGGACAACATTCCATTTATAAACCATTCTTCATAAACAATGATAATGAGTAGTGACCAGTTAAAAAGGGTTGTTAATATGCAATAAATGGTATTTATATCATAAGTATGCTTATGAAAGATTTTAGTGCAAATCACCAGCGACACTTGACGAAGCTTTCAATGAATACTCATTATAACAACATGGATTCGTAATAGATCATCACGTGTAAATCACAACAAAGTTATATTACTGTTGTAACAAGTTTCATAATGAAATTCAAACTCAGACTTCAATGGAATGCACACTTAGAGTTTAGGTCAATATGCATAGATTGTGTTCCCTCATACCAATCTTGACCACAAAATAGGTATTGTTGTAACAACTTTGTGTGCATAGTTTATATGTCCAAATTTGCAATGTAAAGTGAGTACACATTTATATCTTCAAACCAGACATATCAATGTTGTGAAAAGGTTCCAATATGGAATTCCAACTTTAGATTTCCAATATAATGCACATTTGTAACCAATAATTAGCTTTAAGCATATATGAAAAGACTATATCAAACTTAAGCAACTCGATATATCATTGTTGTAGCAACTCTTAGCACGCTTTATATGTTCAATTTGCAACACAAAATAAGTATAATATGAATGGCATGACTGTTGTAGAAAACACCAACAGTTCCACAAAAATGTATCGGTGCTACAACCAATTTTCAATATGTGATTTCAATATGACAATACAATGAGATTATAGCACTTAGCAACAAAGTGGATTTATAGTAACTATGCATAATGAATGTTATAATGCAATTAAAGTTCAGATCATCGAAAAAATCTAAAAGTTGTACCAGGCAATGCGTATACCACAATTGCAAGACTTCAGATCTACTATAACATTGATGCTGATTTGACCTATAGATCTGAAACTTAAAATTAGGAAAACCAACACACAGGTGAGGCTACACTCAAAATCTATATTATTCAATGAATATTGTTTGCATTATTATATAGAAAACGACTCTACTTAGTCGGTTACATCAAACAACAGAAAACTAGAATCTACATTAAGTGAAGTATAGTTCAACTACGCAACTGACTCTTTCTCCATTATTTCCAAGTATCCCCCTTAATGGAGAATGGATTGACTTCTACACCTAACATCTCCCTAAACAGCTCAAAATTAATCTTTCCAAGAGGCTCAGTGAAAATATCAACAACATTTTCACTAGTATTACAATACATAAAAGCTATTTCATTTGATTGCAAATTTTCTCCAACAAAATGAAACTGAGCATCAACATGCTTTGTCCTTGCATGAAAAATTGGATTCTTTGCAAGATTGATTGAACTTTGATTATCACATTTGATCATTGTAGGTTCCTTTTGTTCTTTTCCAACATCTTGAAGAAGTCTTCTCAACCAAACAACTTCACAAGTTGTTGCACACAAGGATTTATATTCTGCTTCAGTAGAAGACAAAGATATAATAGGTTGATTTTTACTGCTCCATGAAACAACCCCAGATCCAATGCCAAACGCATATCCAGTGGTTGATCTTCGATCATCCAGATTGCCAGCCCAATCAGAATCTGAGTAACCTGTCAACTCAACATCAGATGCATCAGTATATTTAACACCATAATCAAGTGTTCCTTTTAGATACCTAAGTACCACCTTTGTTTCATTCCAATGGATTTCTAGAGGTTTCTCTATAAATTGAATTAACACACTCATAGAGTATGCAATATCTGGTCTGGTTGTGGTGAGATAATTCAAACTACCCACCATTTGTCTATACATAGTGCCATTCACCTCCTTCGAACCTTCATCACAAGAAAATTTCACATTCCATTGCATGGGAACAATAGAATATTTACACTGATCTATTTTAAATCTCTTAAGTACTTCTCTGACATACTTACTCTAACAAACAAAAGTTTGGCTTGCATTTCTCCAAACTTCAAGACCTAGGCAGTAATGTAACTCACCAAGATCTTTCATTTCAAAAACTTCTGACCACTGCTCCTTGATTTCATCAATTAATTTCTTTGCATTTCCTGTAATTATCAAATCATCAACATATAAGGAAATCAATACTATATACCCCTGCTCATCAAATTTGGTATACAAATTTGGATCACTTTTGCTCCTCATAAAACCCTATTGAAGAAAGAAAGAGTCTATCTTCTCATACCATGACCTAGGTGCATGTTTTAGTCCATACAATGCTTTCTTTAACTTACACACTAAGTGTTCTTGCCCTTGTTCCACAAACCCTTTAGGTTGAGTAAGATAAACCTCCTCCTTTAACTCACCATTCCAAAATGTAGATTTAACATCTAATTGGTGTAGCTTCCAATGGTACTTTATAGCTAAAGCAATTAACAATATGATAGTATTCAATTTAGCTACTGGTGCAAATGTTTCGGCATAATCAATACCTTCTATTTGTGAATACCCCTTTGCCACCAGTCTAGCCTTATATTTATCTATACTACCATCTAATTTAAACTTGGGTTTGTATATCCATTTGCATTCAATGGGATTTTTATGTTTAGGCAATTCAGTCAATTCTCAAGTATTGTTTTTCATTATATATTCATATTCTTCCTCCATTGCATTTCTCCATTCATCATGTTCATTTGCTTCATCAAAACTCATGGGTTCTATGACATTTGAAATGCTACTCATTAGGGAATAGTCTCTATACCTCTCAGGGAGCTGAACCCGTCGTGAAGATCTTCTCAGCTGATTATCTTCCTCCCCACTTTGTGAAGATTTGTATTCGCCTCTAGGTGAACTGTGACTGCTTGAAGTGTCCATATCACTGAGTCCTTCTTGTTCCTGCTGTTGTTGTCACTGCGGTTGTGGATGCTGCTATGGTGGTTGTTGTTTCTCTTCTTTAACTCTTTCATCAAGAAGTTTATGTCATTCCTTATGGCTGTTGTTGTCATGATTTCCTGCTTCCTACTCATGGAAAAGTACATCTCTACTTGCAAATACTTTGTGAGTAGAAGGATCAAACAGTTTGTATGCTTTGAATTCAGAACCGTACCCAATGAAAATACATTTAATGGCTTTAGCATCCAATTTCTTCCTATTCTCCTTTGGAATATGAGAAAAAGCATTACACCCAAATACTTTCAAATTATGAACTGCAGGTTTGGAACCATACAAGGCTTCAAAAGGAGTAACATTATCAAGACACCTTGTTGGACTTTTATTCTTTAAATAAACTGCAATGTTTATGGCTTCAGCCCAAAATGTATTTGAGAGATTCTTACCTTTCATCACGTTGCATGCACACTCTACCAGAGTTCTATTTTTCCTTTCAACGACTCTGTTTTTTTGTGGAGTGTGAGATATTGTAAACTGTTGTACTATTCCATGATCTTTGTAATATTTGATGAAGTCCCTTGATTTATACTCTCCCCCTTGATCTGAACGGAGGATTTTGATGGATTTTCCTGTCTGCTTTTCCACCATGGTTTTGAATTCCTTAAAGTACTCAAAAACATCACTTTTTCTTCTAAGGAAATAAACCCATGTGTATCTTGTGCAATCATCAATAAATAACAGAAAATAAAATGCACCTCCCAAAGACCTAGTCTGCCTAGGCCCGCAAACATTAGTATGCACAAGATCTAACACATCTCTCTTTTTCTTATCAGGATTAGAGGGGAATTCATCTTTGTGCATCTTTCCTTATGTACATCCATCACAAGCAACATTCTCATTCTTTAACATGGGAAGTCCTTCAGCCATATTCTTTTTCTATAATAACAATAAATCAGGATGATTGATGTGGCCATACCTTTGATACCAAAGACTCTCTGTTGGCATAGTTGCAGAAGTCAGTGTGTGATGTGCTTTGTTGGTAACATCAAGTTTGTATAGGCCTCCTGCTCTGACTCTCATTGCAACAGTTTTGAATTGGTCCAACAGATCCTTCACTATGCAATAATTTTTGAAGAATTCAACCTTCAAGTTCTGATCTGTAATGGTGGACATAGAGATCATTTTTTTCTTTATCCCTAGCACATAAACAACATTGTGAATATGACGAATAGTACCATTCAACAATGTCACAGGAATGTCTCCATATCCCTTGATCTGATGAGCGCGGTCATCTCCAAGATATATGCTGGCTCCATTCTGTGTTTCTTTAAAAGTAGTGTACCACATCTTATTACATGTCATATATACTGATGCTCCAGAATCCACAAACCAGGCATCGGAATCATCTGATTCAACATATAAAACAACATTAGACACAAACATCCTAAGATCCCGTGAATCAAAATTCGGGGGTTCATCAATATCATCACTAGCAATAAACAATATGAGATCATGACTTGAAGATTTTTCTTCATAATGACCTGAATGTGTTCTAGATTTAGTCCTAGCCTCATCACTCTTCTTCTCATGACATTCTCTAACAATGTGTCCAGGTCGAACACAATAGAAACAACTCTTTGACTCAATCTTGTCAGATTGCATACCTTGATTCGGCCTTGGGGATTGTCTTCTCTGCGATGAACTGCCTCCTCCGCCTCTTTCTCCTGATCTCCCTCTCACGGATCTCTTATTTGACCACAGTGCCAAATCTTTATTCTGAGGTTTCAGATTCCCGCGCCTCTCTTCCTCTTGCAACAAAATACCCGTCAGTTCTTCAAACGTAGGAGGTTTCTCTCTTACTGCGAGACCTGTTATGAACATCTGATAATCTTCTAGAATACCATTTAAGGTAATAGTGACAAGATCAGTGCTGGAAACTGTTTCTCCTATATTTCTCCCAAAAATGAACTAACAAATTCATTTCCATCCATCTTAATTCCTAGCAATTTAGTTTTTAGGAACAGAACACGATTCGTATTGCTAGTTTCATACAATGCTTTAAGCATTGTCCACGTTTCAGCAGAAGTGTTAGCTTCTCTAATATGCGGAATTATGTTATCTTTAACAGACATGCACAACAATACCTTTGCCTTGTTTTCGCGCTTATCCCAGTCTTGGATCTATATTGTTGTCACACCGACAACCGCATCAGGTTACGCTTTAGTTCCCTTCGCAATGGTCCAGACACCATAGCCTTCCATGAGCGTTTGCATCTTGAGTTTCCAATTAATGAAATTTAAACCATCTAATATGTTGACTTCGTTGAGGTAGGTCTCCGCTAGAGGATTCGTCATCGCTGCAAGATATTCTCTGCAAGTGAATCACCAAGGATATGCAACTTTCCGTCGAATATTGAGCAGTCTGTCGCTCTACCTTCGGATCCACCGATCCGTCTTTGCCTTGACTCTCATTTTTCTTAAAAGAAGTATAAAAAAACTTGAAAAAAAAAACCTTAACACTTTATACATAAAACACTCATGCTTATTTATAAAAAGCTCTCATATAAAAACTCACTATAAAAAAATTATCCACTATAATATCCCCTTTTAAAATTTATCCCTCAAAAAATATGCACTTTAATAAAATGTTTATACCTCAAAAACATTTCCACTTTTAAATAAATTTTCTACCTCACTCACAAAGGTAAAGTTTAAACCTTACAAAGAATCCACTTTAATAAAAACATTCACTCTTTTTTGAAAATGAACCTTCACCATTTATAAAGCAATCTAAAATATCTGGCCTTTCTCATTTGCATGCATAAAAGTAGTCGTGGCACTCTTTTTCAATACTCCAAAAAAAAAACTCACGCAAACCTCAACTAAACTCGTGCTTCATGAAAAATTGGTGCTTTCCAAAGAATTGACTCAGTCCTTGAATGGTGGACCAGCCTTCTGCCAGTCCTCACGCTTCAAAACAAAACGGCCAGTTTCAACAGCGATCTTTAATCTCCAGCGAAAGGAAAAAGATCCTTACACGCACCCGGTGCCTGGGACTTTTGACTGTTGGATTGTTTTGTGTCTGATCTGACCACTGAAGGCACTTGGCACTGAACAATCGGCGCTCCTTGAACTGGCGAAGACGAGCGTTAGCGCTTCCTCAATATGGCAGAGGGCGCTAGCAGCGCTGGTGCCCTCGCGCTCCTAGACGCGTACAAAGGGAGCGCTTTTTCTGGGAAGCGCTCGGCTCTCCTCACACTGCATGGGAAGTGTTCGGCGCTCTTACTCAAATGCAACCGTTTTGATACCAACTTAAAACTAAAATTAGGAAAACCAATATTCGAGGTTATGCTCATAATCTATATTATTTAATGAAGAATGATTATATCATTATATAGAAAACAATTTTACTACTTAGTTGGTTTAACAATAGAAAACTAGAATTTACATAAGTAAAGTATAGTTTAACTAAGAAACTGACTGTTTGTTTCTCCATTATTTCTAAATCTAAATAATCTTGCAATCCTAGTATATGCATTTCGTGGTACACCTTTCACATTTTTCCTATGATCTGAAATTTAAACTGTGTTTTAACATTGATTATGCAGAGTTGCTATAAATCCACTTTGTTGCTAAGTGATATAATCTCTCTGTATTGAAATCGCAGACTGAAAATTTTGCAGAGAAAGAGGATGGATGCATCATGATTTTGATTCATTACGAGTCAAGAGAAGGAATGATTGGGCCATAAAGGTAGAGTAAGAGAAAGATTTGGTTTATATCAGACTTAGCAACCCGATATATCATTGTTGTAGCAACTCTTAGCACGGTTTATATGTTAAGTTTGTAACACAAAATAAGTATAATATGAATGGTATGGCTGGTGTAGCAAACACCAATAGTTCCACAAAAATGTATCGGTGCTACAACCAATTTTAAGTCTGTGATTTCAATTTGACAATACAGAGAGATTATATCACTTAACAACAAAGTGGATTTATAGCAACTCTGCATAATCAATGTTAAAACACAGTTAAAGTTCAGATCATCGGAAAAATGTGAAAGGTGTACCAGGCAATGCATATAACAGAATTGCATAAGATCTAAAGTAATAAATTTTATAACAAAAAAAATTGGATATTGCAAGATTTATTATGATGAATTATTCCAGTGATATATAGAAAAATAATAAATTTTATAATAAAATATTGTAAAATAATATAAGATTTATTATGATGAACCATTTTAATGAAATATTGATAGTAGTTTACAAATCAACCAAAAAAACAAAAGGAGTGTCCAAAAAGACTTGCAAGTACGCGAAATTTGGGCAGATCAACAAATTCTACTAGATCAATCACAAGGCCACACAAATATGTCCTATCCACAATCTTGGTATTATAATATAAGATATAGAATTCAATGTGAGTTTGTTATAACCTTGGTCATGAAGGTCACATTATTAGGTTAATATGTGACTCATTTTGAAGGGGGAGAGAGAAATATATGTCCTCTTTTAAAAAGAAGATCTTGCTTTAATTATTCAGTGAGATAAATATTTACATTCCTTAAATAAATTATATATCCTTTTCAATTATTCTTATTATATCTCTAAGATCTATACGTCTCAAAGAGAATGAATTCATCTTCATGATTCACTACTTTATTGTTTATATGTGTAAATATGCACCTACCATTTGTCTTTGCATAATCTATAGTTACTTGGATGTGCCTTGATGCCATATTCTAGTATGGATGCCAACAATCATTGAGTTATATCTCATGTTTTTCTTTGTCTTTCTAAGGTATACAAAGAACAAAAAGGGAAAAAATAACAACTCTATCAATTCCCATGCTACTGCTATTTATTGCTTCCAATTCCATAGTGTTGTTGTTCATTAAAATTCACTATTTATTCATTTCTCATCCATTTTCATACGAGAATCATGGTGGCATCATGGTTGTGGAGGATAACCATGACAACATAGAGTTACAATATATTCCTAGTATCCTTGCAAAAACTCAATCCAAGATTGTAGAAAATACCTTTTACCATGATATGGTTGCAATGGGAGTGTTGATGAACTTGAAGGAGACTTTGATTCAATTTATTCCTTCTTTTCTAGGTTTTCATAGGTTGAGTTTTTTTATTCCTTCTTATGTTATATTTTGGACACCCATCTTTGCATGGTATTTCACAGCTTCTTTTAGGGATTGAGTTGAGGATGAATTTTCCAACGTAAGTCTATCACATGGTCTTTCTTATTTTAGTTGATGAAACACTCTTTGTGGTTTCCCTCGTTGTTTACAAGAACCTTCTTCTTTTAGTATGCATGTTTTCTTGGAGAGTGTTGGTGTGAGCCTCTTTTTCTTTTCCATTGGCATGTAACAAAAACAAAAACATGATTAATCTTTCCATGGAAAGAACATGTCTTGAATTATTTGTGCTGGTTTTCCTTATGTCCTTTATTTTTACAATGTAAACAAATAATGGAATTTGAGTTACCATCCCTTCATCGATTACCTTTAGGATTTCTTCTTGAATATTTTTATAATCACATGTAATTAAAAAATACTAACAAAGTAAAATACATAAGAATACCAATGGAATATTCACATAGTGTATGCAAGATTTACCCTAGAAACCCTTAAATGGGAAAAATAGCCTAATTTAGAGAGGCACCTCCCTCTATTTCACTGTACAATCAATAATACAAAATACAAATGCATTTAAAGGTATTTTGTAGCCATCGGGGTGTAGGGTAGTTAGTGATGGAGTGTACTATTAAGGAGCTTCATTGTATGAAGTCACTGGTTCAAAACCTAGAATTACCTTGTGTGTCACGTATGAGGCAATATGGGCACACCTTGAAGTTATAGTGATAGCAGTCAGATAAAATGACCTCATGTCACATGATTATGTTCCCAGCTAGTTGATGATTCCTCCAGTCAAAAGAAAAAACAATGAGAAAACACCATTTGTCGATATAATATATAATGGACCAAAAGAAAATTACCTGGAAGCTCTTCCCCTGAAGCCCCACCAAGACTTAATTATTTCTACCTACAAATAATACAAAACATATCAAACATTAAACCACTTTTTGAATACTTTCTGAAAATGAGGATAGGTGGAACACATTCATATAATCACATGCTAAGCAAAATAATGTCCATTGATTGTCTACACCAAGAGAATGTTTTGATACTAATAGACTTTGCCATTGAAACTCCAACATTACTCAACGTATCAATCTTCTCCTATAATACTTTGTTTTTTTCAACCATGTCTCTGACAAAATGGTACTACACATCAATAGGTTGTGTCTTATAATGATAAGTAGGGTTCTTTTCCAAAAAAAAATGGCTTGATCTATCACAACATATCTACATTTATTTTTGAATAAAACCAATGCCTAAATACAATATTTGAAACCTTACAAGTTCCTTACATCCATGAGCAGTTTCCATGTAGCTAGATTTTGTAGTTGACAATGCAACTACAACCTATCTCTTTCTCATCCAATTATTTTCTCTAGCAAATAACTTTAAAACATAACAACTTGTAGATATTTTCAATCAATATATTTATCCCAATTTGCATGAACAAAACCATGTATATCTATCTCTCTGTGAAGTCCAGGTCTTCCTTTGTAGGAAGTTGCATAGTCTAAAGTTCCATGCAAATATCTAAATACCCTTATTACAACTATATAATGTTATTTTGTCGGTTTTGACATATACTTGCTTTAAAATCTGGTTGCATCTATAATGTGTATTATAGTATAGACCATATCATACATTATGAATCTAAAAACTGTTAGGGTCCTAACCCGCACATAGGTAGAACAATATATTCGGATGTAATAAAGGTCAATATTAATAAGGCCTTTCAATAAAATAGAATAAGGAGGATGTAAGAAGACCTAATAGAAGCTTCCGCTTCTAGAAGGATCTTCCTCTAGATGCTTCTTTTTAGTATAAATAGTAGTCGAGGGTATGAGAACCCTAGCTTGGATATTATTGTAATAGAGCTCTTCTCAACTAGAGGTTGCCCCATCGAAGAGGCCCGTGAACATTGCTTTCAGATTCAAAGTGCTATTTCTGTTGTTATTCTTATATCATTTCAGTGTTATTGTGGTGAATGTTCTAGTTATATTGTTGTTATTCTGCCATTACTAGCATTTATTTCTGTTCTGCATACATTTTATATCTGGTATATTACAAGTGGTATTAGAGCACTTTCCTCGGCAGAAAGTGTGGGTTAAAATTTTTTTCAGGGTAGAGATGTATTCCGGCATCTTTAAGCCATAGAGATGTGTTGTTATGCGCATAAACCCGTAGTTGAGGGATTCATACATGCAGGAAATACAAGTGGTACCTAATCGCACATCTGTTGGCCACCCTTGTAACCCATGTTGGTATCCCTTCGAGTGGTAACGCATCAGAAAACACCTGTGTATGGATCGGCCTAGATTACCTGAAGCCCTCTTTAGATAAACTGATCGTCCACTTAACTGCTATAGTGTCACCGAGAACAACACTCAGGAAGATACTCTCTAGTACCTAGGTAGTCGGGTAGTACGGCTAAGGGTACGGTCTATCCTCCTTAGTTAGTGCCCTGAGATATTGGGCCAAGTACTATTGTTGGACCCTGCACATATATCAGAGAGCTACAGCACAGGGAAAACCCTTGTCTGTAGAACCGTTGAATACCTAACCCTTGGGGACAGAAACATAAACAAATTAAAACAAACAAGATCTATTGTCACACAACTATGTTCGGGTTGCCAAGTAAATACACATTTATTTCTGGTTAAGCATTTGGGCATTTCCTCTCTGCGGTATTCTTCAGATCGGAGTATAACTCCATTAAAAAAAAAAATCTGGAAAAATGTTCACCATTATTTGAGACCTATTCCATTGGATTCATCTCTTCTCCATTATCACATTCATCCATATCATTTTTCGGCAAATTTTTTTACCCCGACCACCCTGTTTCAGTTTTCCCATCCTCATGGCCCATACTTGTAGCCAAGACTTGGAAGCTCGCTTCAACACCTTGCAATCTGCTCTCATTGAGACCCAACAAGAAGTGAAACAACTCAGTGCCAATGTTGTCGCCATCAATACAACCATGCAATCCTCAATGGGGGAAATCAAACAAGACCTCACAACCCAGCTTGAATCAATCTTTTTGGCACTCTGCACC
>JASDQU010247850.1:0-16540 GCA_032191745.1 Picea mariana
ATTCTTCTTTTCTCATTAAGGCACAACGCAGAATCTGCATATGTGGGAGAGAATATCACTACATGAACAAACGTGCTTGCAATAGCTCTTGTAGTTTAAGAAGTCGACTTTCCTTCCTCCTGCAATTCCACCTGGTCCAGAAAGACTCGGTGTCCACGGGAAACAAGGCAATGGTTAAGGTGGCTCGCAAAGGTTTTTTTAACATCCGGCCCTCGGTGATTGATGAATATATCACAAGGGTAATCGTTGTTGGGAGTTGCAGTTGTAGAGGTGGAAGCCAAAGTCTGATGAGCCATTAATTTTGTTAGACATGAAGGAGATGCAAATTGAAGATGAAGGAGATGAAGGGAGGATGCAAATTGCTACCTCCGTTATCTCTCCTAAGTTATCTCTTCCCTCTGCAATGCCCTGTCACTATCGCGTCGATCAAAAGTCGGAGGGTTCGTGCATCCCTTACACGCGGATTCTTCTGCGAATTTCGACGAAGTGGGGACCCAATGTTTTATTACGAGATTTTAATGGATGTTATGATGAAGTGGGGCTTCCAGCGTGAAACTCAAATGTTTTAATACAGGATTTTATACACTGTTTTAATACAAGATTTTATTCAATGTTATGGTTGTATGTGATTGATGGATGTGCAATTTTAAAATATAAAAAATAATAAATTGAGTACCTCTCAAGTAATAATGTATTAGGTAAGTCAATGTAGAAATTGAGTACCTCTCAAGTCTCCCAGGGTAGTTGTATCTCTCTACCTATGCAATGATGTGTTATTGTTGCCTTTACGACAAGTCGATGGGTCTGTGCATACCCAGACCCCGCACGCAGACTCTGCGCATTTCACATTCCGACGAAGTGAAGTGGGGTCTCGAGAGTGAAATTCAATTTTTTTATACGAAATTTTATCAGATGTTATGATTGCATGTGATTGATGGATGCAAAATTTTTGTCCTGAAATTTCGTTTTCAAGGGTTTTGTAATATTTTAAGACCATTCAAATTTTAAAAATTCTAAATCACAACTAAAAAGTAATTAAATCCGATAAAGTAGAAATGGAAGTAGCTCAAATTGGATTCACAAATTCCAATGTCCAATCGTTCACTGTTTTTTATAATGTTTTATTAAGCTTATACAATTGGTGTAACGTACCCCACCATCCCAGGTACGGGGCATGCTACCTCAATTTTGCTTTGTTCAAACTCATATACCAATTTGTAACCACCCCAATCTCCCAGCCCGAGTCATTCTATCTTACAGAAAGACTCACTTTCATTTGCAGAAAAATAACATACTTAATACATTAAAAATAAACGTCTACTATTTGTTAACATACAGAGAATTATGCAGAAACATACAGTGAATAAACACAAGTGTAACATACAACATGTAATTAAGCATATATAAAGAGTACTTATTTGTTTAAGAATGCCACCAATTGCATGAAGACCTTCCATGAACCTCCCATCCTTAGACCATGCTGCTCCAAGCTATTAGCAGTGGGTCACCCCCGAGCTAGGACTAAACTCCACCCAGGGTAAAAGGGAAATCCTAGGCTAGGCTGAGGTTATAAAGTCTTAAGGAAGGATTATGTACCCATGAATCCACTCATGTCCACATATTATAGTCCCTCATTCCCCACATCCATGTACCACCCTAGGGAGTGTGCCCATTCTCTGCTCGACAGTCCTTCGGCTACCCCACTCCCCTTCCAGGGCTTCAGCAACAGGCCGAACAGGAAGTCTCAGAGCACTACAACTGTCATGAGGCTCCCTCTGGGAAAATCACTTCCCCAACAGCCTCTCTCACCTGGAGAGAGTTGCTCACAAGCCTGGCAACCTGCTTCTTCAGTCCAGCTCCCAAGCCAATCCAGTCCGGGTAATAACAACAACAAATTGGTATGGCTCTGGTAATGACAACAAGGCACACCAGTCTAGAGAAAAGCGTGGGCAGCAACAACAAAATGGCTAAAGTGCGATCTGGCTCAGGCACTATGTAATTGTGCTATGCTTCACAGAAAAAATACGGTTTAGCTTCATGGAGTTTGTAGGTTTCAGAGGTTGCAGAGGTCAACGATGGATGGGATGGCTTTGTGCATGAATGCGTGCCTGTGTGAGTGTGTGGGAAGCATGGAAAGAAATGGCGAGCAAACCTCCACAACGACTGATTTCTCCACCTGAAACTGCATGCGCCTTGATTGAAACATGGCTCTCTTGGAATACGAGTCCCTCCACTTGGGATTCAATCCCTTTCCAAGAAAAACTTAGGATAAATTAATATCCTCATCACAACCTTTAGAAAATAAATATATATTATTCTCTTGGGTTTAAGCTCCTAAGCTTAGCCCTTCTTCCTAGCCTCTTAGCCCCTTCCCTTTCCCTTCCCAGTGGAGCTTAGTCCCCCATAACTCTTTCTTCGTAGTCGGTCTACACACATTGATGTAAATTATATTAATGATATGAGTATTTACATATACAAAATCAGGCTCCCTGGCCTTCAACATCTAGGCTCTCTGGCCTTCAACATCTAGGCTCTCTGGCCTAATAAACACATAAGCCTCCCAACTTATAAATAATTGGCTCACCAGCCTATAAACATAATTACAATTCAGCAGGGGCTCGACCTTGGGGTATTACAATCCCCTCCCCTTATTTATTCACTGTCCTCATTGCATCATATTTACATATTATAGCAAGATTTTCAAAAATCTTCAAAAAGATGTGGGTATTCTGCCTGCATGGCATCTTCATGCTCCCAAGTTGCATCCTTGGGACCGTACCACGTCCATTGGACCTTTACAATCTCTATGGCTTGATTCCAGATCTGCTGGATTTTCTGATCCAGAATGTGTATCGGATGCAGTTGCAAAGTGTCTTCTTGCTCCACCTGAATCACATTCCAATCAATAACATGATTATCATCAGGTATATATTTCTTAAGCAATGATACATGGAATACATTATGAATAGACATAGATGCGGGCAATGCAATCATATAAGCTACTGGTCCAATCCTCTCTAGGATTTCAAATGGCCCACAATATCTAGTTGCCAACTTGGAACAATTCCCCAACTTCAGGGAACTTATGTTGGCCTTCACTTTCAAGAATACATGATCACCCACTTTAAACTCCCTGTGAGTTCTGCCCTTGTCAACATAGTTTTTCTACCTATCTTGGGCAGCCTTTAAATTTTGTTTTAACTTCAACATTTGCTCTTCCATTTCCCTGAGCAACTCTGGCCCAACTACTGCTCTATCTGCTCGGTTATCCCATCTTACTGGTGTGTTGCACTTTCTGCCATAAAGTGCCTCAAATGGGCTTATCTTCAGATATGTTTAGTATCCATTGTTGTAGGCAAATTCTACCAAGTGTAGATAGTCTTCCCATTTTGATGGTTTATCCATCACATACATCCTTAGCATATCCTCTATCACTTGGTTCACCCTTTTTGTTTGCCCATCATACTCGGGATGATAAAGTTGTGCTGAAGTTCAGTTTTGTTCTAAACCCTTTGAACAATCCCTTCCAGAACTTTGAGATGAACTTTGGGTCTCTGCCAGACATAATTGTCTTGGGTATGCCATGCAAGCGTGCTACTTCCCTCATATAAATATCAACAACATTAGCTACCTTGTGAGTAATCTTCATTGGAATGAAATGGGAAGCTTTAGTAAGCTTGTCCACCACCACCATGATATAATCATGTTGCTTGCTTGTTTTGGGCAATTTGGTGATGAAATCCATTGTCACCACTTCCCACTTTCACTCAGGAATGGGCAATGGATACAACAAACTAGTTGAGTGTTTATGCTCAGCCTTGACCTTTTGACACTCCAGACATTTAGCAATGTACTCAACAATTTCCTTCTTCATGTCTGGCCAATAATATTGGCTCTTGACAACTGCAGTGGTTCTCTGATATCCTAGGTGTCCAACATAAGGTACATTATGCATCTCTTTCAAGATCATACTCCTCAAGTCATGAGAGTTGGGTACATAAATTATGTTCCTGTACAAGAGAATTTCGTCATTTCCCAATTTATAATCTTCAACCTTCTGTTGCATTTTACCTTGCTGTAATTTCAATACTATCTCCATGTAATGCAAATCTGCTTTTGCAGCCTCAAAAATTTCACCTTTAAGATCAGTTTGATACATGCTAATTGTTGTAGCATGCAGTTCATGCACTCTCCTGCTGAGTGCATCAACCACTTTGTTCTCTTTTCCTTTGATGTGCTTAATATCAAAGTCATACTCACAGAGAAATTCCAACCATCTTCTCTTCCTGGTATTTAAAGTTGGTTGATTAAACAAATATTTCAAACCATTATGGTCTGTTCTCAGCTCAAATATTTTTCCCATGAGATAGTGCCTCCATTTCTTTAAGGCATGCACTATGTCCGCCAACTCCAAATCATGAGTGGCATAAAACCTTTCATGCTCTTCCAATTTTCTGTATTCAAAACATACCACAAAACCATTCTGACTGAGGACTCCACCAAGTCCTTCTTTGCATGCATCTGTGAAAACCATGAAATCCTCATTAGGATCCGCAATTCTCAGAATTAGAGAACTAGTTAACAACTGCTTCAATTGTTGGAAGCTATTTTCACATTATGTTGTCCATTAAAACTTCACCCCCTTCCTTTGCAAGGAAGTGATCGGGTGAGAAATCCTTGAAAACCCTGCAATGAATCTTCTATAGTAGCCAACTAGACCCATGAAGGATCTGAATTCTGTCACATTCTTAGGTGTTGTCCACCCTTTAATAACTTCAATCATTTCAGGGTCCATTGCTATCCCTTCTTCGGATACGATATGCCCCAAATAGTGAATTTGGTTCTGATAAAATGAGCACTTGCTCAATTTGGCATACAACTGGTTCTCTCTTAACACTTGTAACACCATCCTCAAGTGATGCTCATGCTCTTCTTCTGACTTGGAATATACAAGGATGTCATCCAAAAAGACTATGACAAACTTGTCTATGTATTCCCAGAAAACACTATTCATTAAGCACATGAAAACAACCGGTGCATTTGATAGCCCAAATGGCACCACTATGAATTTGTAATGACCATACCTTGTTTTGAAGGCAATCTTTTTGATGTCTTCATTTCTGATCCTTACTTGATGGTATCCTGACCTGAGATCAATCTTTGAGAATATCCTTGCATCCTTTAACTGATCAAAGAGATCATCAATCCTTGGCAAAGGATACTTGTTCTTTATAGTCACTTTGTTCAATTGTCTGAAGTCAATGCACAATCTCAATGTCCCATCTTTCTTCTTCACAAATAAGATCGGGGCACCCCAAGGTGACACACTTGGGTGTATATACCCCTTCTTCAGAAGTTCTTCAAGCTGCATTTGTAGTTCCTTCAGCTATGGCGTACTCATCCAGTAGGGAGTCTTGGATATTGGAGCTGCTCCAGGCATTAAGTTTATAGAGAAATCAATATCTCTCTTTGGGGGTAATCCTTGTATCTCCTTGAACACATCCTCAAAATCTTTCAAGACTACATGATCCTCAAGATTTGGCACCTTATCCTTAGGTGCTTCCTCCATATGAGCTGCAAATATTTGACAACCCTTCCTGTATCACTTCTTCAGCTGCATTGTTGAGATCTCTCAGACAATAACTGCCTTAGGAATTCCTTGGACTGTTCTTGGGTTCCCTTCCCGATTCAGGCAAGTAAATGCCTTGTTATGACAGTCTAAGACAACATGGTGTTGTTCCAACCAATCCATACCAATTAGACAGTCATATGAACCCAAGGGCAAGATGTTCAAATTTTCCTTGGTACTTAACCCATCCATGTCCACTGGACATGATTTAACCAGCTCAACAACATTTCTCTTGGCTCTTGTAGCCAGCTGCACCATCCAAGATTTCCCATGCTTGCTTCTTGGAAATTGCAATCTTTCCACTACCTTAGGATCTATATAGCTATGACTAGCTCCTGAATCTATTAAAATATTAAAGGCATGGTTATTGATCATACCTTCTACTTCAATCATGTGTGATTGAAATTATGTTTGCTTGTTGTCCAGGGCTGCATAGATCCTTGGAACACTTCTGCCCATGTCCTCCACTGTTTCAGCTTGTTGTACATTGTGGACATCTCTCACTTTATCCTTTCTATGAGCACAGTCTCTATACAAATGATCTCCTTTACAACCCCAACATTGAATGGGTGTCTGCCTTAGCCTTTTCCCACTTGTCTCAGTCATTATGGACTCTCTAGGGGTTTGTTGTCTCTGAGAACTGTTTCTGAAGAAGGATGGCTTTTCCCCCTTCTTCCTCTGTTCCATCTTGAACTTCTTCTTGTCTTCCCAAGCTCTTTGGAAAGTAGGCTTTCCCTTATGCTGATCATATAAGCACTTAGCTCGCCTTATGGTTTCCTCCAAGGTTTTAGGATCATTATACTCACTTATGAAAGATGGCATCCCACTCAGATACCTATGAATTTTAACGGTCTCATCCTTGATGAATGAGACATACTTCAACAGTTCTGAAAATATCCTTTCATACTCATCAATGGTCATGCTGCCCAGTTTGAGTTCAAAGAACTCTTTCATCGTTTTGTCATAATACCTCTTGGTTAAGTATTTCTTCTCAAAATGCTTCTTGAATTCCTTCCAAGTCACATTTTTCTCTTTAATGTGTTGCACCTGCACAAGCTAATGCCACCACATGGATGTCTTTCCTTTAAGTTGGTAGATAGCAATTCTTCCTTCTGCATGAGAAGAATAGTTATGTAATTGGAAGTACTTCCTCATGCCTAACATCCATGTCTCAGCATCTTCATCCTTCTTGTGTTCACCATCAAAAGTAGGAGGTTTGATCTTATTCAATTCTCCTCTCAGTTCATCCACCCCAGACCTCTTAGGATTCTTTCTGGCAGGGGATGGACTTGAGTTGTTGTGTGCTCTCCTATTGGAATGCCTTTGGGAGTGATGGTGATGTCTGCTACCACTCCTTATTCTTCTTTTCTCATCAGGGGACCCGTGGCTTCTTAATTTTTTGGAGCCACTCTTCTTATCCAATTTATTTTCAATTATGTCCAGGCCTTGTATTAACTTCATGTTGAAGTATTCCTGTTGCTCCTCGTCCTTCATAAACCTTTCATTATCAGCCTTGTGGCTATGGACATCTGTCTGCAATTTTTTGATGGTCTCAACTAGATTTATGTCTTCCTCCTTTCTTCCTCCATGTCCATTGGAGTTGGTTCCTTCCATGTGTATCATCCATCTCTCTACCCTCTATGTCGATCCTGATTTAATCAAGTTGAGGTTAATTCTGCAAAATGTGCAACCAACAAAACCTTGTCATGTTAATTGATTCCACAGTTTTATAAAAAAAAACATGAACCATTTTGGTTCAATAACCTACCAGACTTCTTTCCTCTGATTTTTTGAGTAGTTGTACGATCAATCCCCTTTTCTGGGTAAACAATTATGTTCCGATGTCCTAGACCTTTCCAATGATTGCTTCCTTGCTCAATTCTGAGCTTTGAGCATAAAGTTATGGACCTTTAATACTTGTGCTTTTTCTCTGTTGCACTCCTTGTGCAACTGATCTCTTTTCTCTGAGATAAATTGCTCTTAGAACTTTGTTGGATCCCATCATAAAGTTCCCAGGCCTTCAATACCTCTTCTGATGCAGGTCTAAACCAGACGAAACCCACAAGCTTCCTTCCTAACCCCTTTTTCTTTCTTTAAAACAGTTTTCGGGCATTTAGCCCATTTTATTTGGCCCCCAATCTCATCTGACCACAGGCCGTGACCCAGTGATAACATATAAATGCTTATCCAAAGCTTTGGGAGCTTCGGGGCTTCGAAAGCTCTTGCTACTTCATGCCTTATTTCTCCCGAACGCCGAACTGGCGAATCCTTGCACAGTACATCTTAGAAGCTTCGGGGCTCCACTGCTTCAGAGCTTCGGGCTTCAGAAGTTTTCCTTCCTTCTTCACTCATTTTCCTTGAATGCCGAAGTGGATGGATTCTGGAAGGTATCTCTTCAGATCTTTGGGGCTCCGAGCTTCGGGGTCCTTGACTGTAGTACTCTGTAATTCCTCTGAAGGCTGAACTGGCAAAGCTCTTCGAAACTTCGCACTTTGGAGGTTTCACTTCCTTCTTTCTTTGTTTACCCGATCGTCGAACTAACGAACCACCGAGGTCTAGTCAACATCCATGTATCAGTGTTCCACTTGGCAGAGTTACAGAATGGACACGTGGCTCCATGCAACGGATGACACTTGTCACATCTTAATTGGGCACGAAGGGCCCTTGAAAATCTTGAAAAACTGATGACACATGGCACGTTTTCCATGTGTCCACGTCACCCCAGGTGACGTCGACAGATTGCGTCACCTTAGTGACTTCAGAACTTCAGACTTCGGAGGTTCTTACAAATTCCACATTTATTTCTCCCGAAACTGGAAAAACCGTTGATTTTCCGATCACCTTAAGATCGACGGTCCTAGACGATTGCGGAACTCGAACATGCTTGCGATTTAACAACAACCCCGATTTCTGTAATGGAAAGATGTGCGATGGAGCGAAAATCAACGTCCACCATTGATCTTCCTCCCGATGGAGATCTACGATCCCAGTTGAATGTAGAATGTGAAATATCCCCCTTGTTAATTTACCTTTGGATTTCCACAATCATTCTCTTCCATTGATCTATTCTGCGTGGATCCGATGGTCATGATCTCACCCTTCGTTGGTCTAGTATTTCTAAACTACTGAACCTTCCGGGGTCCACTTAGTACAACTGTCATCAATTAAGGTGGTGACACGTGGCCCCACCATTGAGTGACACATGTCGGATTGTTGTTGGTTCAACAAGGCCTGTCAAAGTACAAAACTAGATGACATATGGCATGCATATAAGNCCACGTCACTCCAAGTGACATCATCATGCTACGTCACAATCTGTGCTTTGACACTTCGCGCTTTGGGAGATCCCACTCCAACACACACCGTAACTCCTGAATGCCGATTTTTCAAACAGGATAATCCACAGACGCGCGTCTCCGATAATGGATGGTCCAGATTTACTCCGAAGTTAGGGACTTCAGAATATTTAATAGCTCCATCACTCAATTCTTTCGAACTATGAATTCCCGAACTGTGCTACTCCATAGTTTCAGGACTCTAGCGCTTCAGGACTATGGGAGACTTTAGCTTACAACACTTAGGGTAGGTCCATGTCACTCCTAGGTGACTTCGGGAAACTTTACCTTACAACACTTAGGGTAGGTCCACGTCACTCCTAAGTGACTTCGAGAGACTTTACCTTACAACACTTAGGGTAGGTCCACGTCACTCCTAGGTGACTTTGGGAGACTTTACCTTACAACACTTAGGGTAGGAAGAACTGTGCTACTCTAGAGTTTCAAAACTCCGATGCTTAGGGTAGGTCCATGTCACCCTAGGTGACTTCATCATGCCACGTCGTATCCAATGCTTCAGGACTTCGACACTTTGGGCTTCGAGAGATTCCACTCCAACCCACCTTATAACTCTCGAATGTTGAACTTTTGAATAGGTCCACATCACTTCGATGCTCTGGGACATCAGAGCTCTGGGACTTCAAAGCTTTGGGCTTCGAAGTATTTTGTTGTTGAACACCACACAACCCCCGAACTACCGAAATTCTGAACATTGCTTAATATGCGGACACGTGTCCCTGGAAATGGATGGTTTGGATTGGTTTCGAACTTTGGGACTTCGGGGCTCTGGGACTTCGGAGCTCCAGGCTTTAGCAATTTCCTCTGCTAAGGTTTTAAAACGACCATAGGGGTGAAGTCCAAAGGACTTCAGTGCTTAACCTCCCCGCACCTTCTCCAGATCCAACGGTTGTGAGGGATATGTCCCTCCCTGAACAAATCCAACAACCCAAATTTAATTTTTGTGGTTCCTAAACCCACGGTTACCACTGTCTCCTTTCTTTGTTAACTTTCCTGAACCACTATACCTCCCGAGCTTTCCATTACCACCCATGAGCTCTCTTAGCTCCCCTTTGGCACTCTGTACATCAAATCCCCGTGGGATTTTGACTCCAAATTCCACATTCATGGCCCATCCAAGTTCAATGTTGAAACCTTGGGCTTTGATACCAATTTGTAATGTACCCTGCCATCCTAGGTACGGGGCATGCTACCTCAATTCTGATCTGTTCAAACTCATATACCAATTTGTAACCACCCCAACCTCCCATGCTGGGTCACTCCACCTTATAGAAAGACTCACTTTCATTTGCTGAAAATAACATAATTAATACATTAAAAATAAACGTCTATTATCTGTTAACATACACAGAATTATGCAGAAACATACAATAAATAAACACAGGTGTAACATACAACATGTAATGACGCATATATAAAGAGTACTTATCTGTTTAAGAAGGCCACCGACTGCTTGCAGACCTTCCACAAACCTCCCAGCCTTAGACCACACTGCTCCAAGCTATCAACACTGGGTCACCCCCGAGCTACGACTAAACTCCACCCAAGGTAAAAGGGAAATCCTAGGCTAGGTTGAGGTTACAAAGTCTCCAGGAAGGATTTTTTCCCCAGGAGTCCACTCACGTCCAAAACTTATAGTCCCTCATTCCCCACATGCCTTTCCCACCCCAGGGAGTGTGCCCCTTCTCTGCTCGACGGTCCTTCGACTACACTACTCCCTTCCAGGGCTTCAACAACAAGCCAGACATGAAGTCTCAGAGCACTTCAACTGTCGTGAGGGTCCCTCTGGGAAAATCACTTCCACAACAACCTCTCTCACATGGAGAGAGTTGTTCATAGGCCTGAAAACCTGCTTCTTCAGTCCAACTCCTAGGCCAATCCAGTTTGGGTAATAACAACAACAAATCAGTATGGCTTTGGTATTGACAACAAGCCACACCGGTCCAGAGAAAAGCGTGGGAATAAACAACAAAATCGCTAAAGTGAGATCTAGCTCAGGCACTGTGTAATCATGCTATGCTTCACAGGAAAAATACGGGTTAGCTTTACAGGGCTTGCAGGTTTCAGAGGTTGTAGAGGTCAGCGATGGAGGGGATGGCTCCGTGCTTGCGTGAGTGTATGTGAAGCATGGAAAGAAATGGTGAGCAAACCCCCACAACAATTGATTTCCCTACCTAAAACTGCATGCACCTTGATTAACACATGGCTCTCCTGGGATACGAGTCCCTCCACTTGGGATTCAATCCCTTTCCAAGAAAAACTTTGGATAAATTAATATCCTCATCACAACCTTTAGAAAATAATATATATTATTCTCTTGGGCTTAAGCTCTTAAGCTTATCCCTTTTTCCTAGTCTCTTAGCCCCTTCCCTTTCCCTTCCCAGTGAAGGTTAGTCCCCCATAACTCTTTCTTCGTGGTCGTTCTACATGCAACGATGTAATTATATTAATGATGTGAGTATTTACATATACAAAATCAAGCTCCCCGGCCTTCAACATCTAGGATTTCCAGCCTAATAAACACATAAGCCTCCCATCTTATAAACACTTGGCTCACCAACCTATAAACATAATTACAATTCAGTAGGGGCTCGACCTTGGGGTATTACAGTTGGCTTAAACAACAACAAGATAAAGCCGGTATTAGGCCCAAAAAGCGCAAGTGGTTAATATGCAATACATATACAACTTAACACAAAAGTTTGGAAGCTCTGGGGGTAATTTGGCCAGAAATTTTTTTAGAAGAAGTAATGAGGCTTCAATGCAAAGACATGACAATACTAAACAGAGCTTTCAAGCCTATAAAAATTGCATCATAATTGTCAAAATGACCAGTAAGGTACTAACTAGGACATTGATGAAGAGGGAAGCTCTATCATTCATAAACAACACCTATAAAGCAACTTTGAGGGGGTGATGTTGTGAATGAATGGGATTGATCCTATGGTGTAATCGTGATCGATATATATAGATGCATTATGGAGGTGGAGTGAAACCTACTCTAAATGCTTATAATGACCACAATATATAAATAAAGGAGCCTCACGACTCTTAGCTAGAAATAGATTAAGAAGAAAATATGTAGTTTCAACGCAAAGTCGTGGTGGGACTAAACAAGGCTCCCAAGCCTATGAAATTATTTCAACATGGGTGTCAAAATTCAAGCCAGGGTCTAACTAGGGCACCCATGAATGGTAGTCTCTACCACATGAATTACAAAACTTCTAATCAACAATGAAGGTCCGGTTTCGCAACTCAGTGGGGTCGATCCTAAGGAAAATATGTGATTGATATGGATAAATGTAGTATGTAGGCAGGGCAGTACCTACTCTACATGCTAGTAAAGAGCACAATACATGCCGAAGAAATCGAAAAACGAGATCTGTATAAAAATGAGATCTCTCAAAGACAAGTACTGCATATGAAAACAACTCCCAAATGTTTTATTAGGCCAAACAATATAGAATTGTTAAAAAGGAGGGGGAAGTTATTTGAAAAAGTGGTAAAAATGTGTTAAAATAGGTGTAAAACTCATTTTTTACCATTTAATTTTCACTTTTACCCTTTGGAGAGCATTGGAGCCCTTTTTCCTTTCAAACTTCTAGATATCGGTATGAGGTTCACAAGGCTTGGAATCCAGAACTGCTTGGACTAAGTAAGTAATCTCTTCCTCCTCTTCATTTTTAACCGCAAGTTTTTTAGATTCAATGGAGTTTTGAGTCGGAAATAAACTTTTAAAAAATTGCGCGGACATGTACGTGACTTCGCTTAATGCGGGTCACATACATACACGATTGTCTTAACTAACAATTGTGTACACCTACACAAAGATTGAAATTAAATAGGTTTGACTCAAAAATGATTTGGAATTTGCAGGATGGTGATAGATTAGAGAGAGAGGGAACACGAGGAAGTTGATAATGATGTGATGAATGATCGGGAGGCCCATGAAGCTCTCCGGAGATGTAGATTATCAATTTTTTTCATTGTAATGGCATAAGGGCACAATGAAGACTACTTGCAACTCGAATAGATTATTGTGAACCTAACGCAGATGCATTCATGATCAGGGGGCAATCCAAGCGGGTTTTAGATAACGTCCAGATACATATCCACCCCGATGACCAACATAAGACAACTTTTATTTGTCCTTAGGGAACCTTTGCATACAAAAAGATGCCCTTTGGCCTTAAAAAATGTTGGAGCCACTTTTCTGTGGGCCATGATGTTCGCTTTCCATGATATTAATCACATAGTGGAGGCTTATTTGGATGATCTCACCACCCATTCATGTAAAAGGGTGCAACATATTTTACACCTTTGCCTGGTCTTCGAGAGATGTCGTCACTGTCGAATTTGCTTGAATCCACACAAATTCATCTTTTGTGTGACTTCAGGATGTCTCTTAGGATTTGTCATTTCAACTAAAGGGATCATGGTTGACCCTTTGAAGGTTGAGGCAATAACTCAGTTGCCTCCCCCACACACAATACGTCAACTTCAAAGTATATAAGGAAAGGAAAATTCCCTTCTACGTTTTGTACCAAACTATGTTAATATCACAAAAGGTTTTATGTGCCTATTGAAGAAAGGGGTTCCCTTTTATTAGGACGAGTTGACACAAAGTTCTTTCAACGCATTGAAGAAATCCCTAGTTTCAACTCCTTTGCTTAGGCCCCCAAATTATAATAGAGATTTTCTACTATATCTCGTGATAGTTGAATCCTCGATTGGCATTGTCTTAGTTCAAAAGGATGATAAGATCCAAGAGCATGTCATCTATTATTTGAGTCAAGCCTTGATAGGACATGAACTAAAGTATTCACACATCGAGAAATTGGCCTTAGCAACATTTCATGTTGTTCAATGCCTCCGACATTATATTCTTTTGCGCAAGACGATCGTCATCGCTGACGTTAACCCTTTTCAATATGTTTTGACTCGACGAATAGTTGGTGGGAAGTATAACAAGTGGAATGTTGTTCTTCAAGAGTTTGATTTGGATTTTGCTTCTGTGAAATCCAAGAAGTCGTTAGTCTTCGCCGAACTTATGTTGGAGTTCCCAGTAGAGAATGAGGATAATGAAGTTATTGACTCGCTTCCTGATGAGCATATATTCCTCATCTCTTCTAGTGGCCTTGGTATGGAGATATCCTTATATATCTATAGACTCTCAAGTTTTCCCCGCATTACTCAAAGGATGACCGACATTGTATTTGCCATCAGGAAAAGAATTATCTTATCATCAATGACACTTTGTATCATAGAGGGCTTGATTCAATTCTCTTTCGTTGTTTAACCCATGAGAAAGCGGAGGTTGTGCTTAATGACTGTCACAGTGGAGCATTTGGCAATCACTTATCAGGACTAAAAACAACCCAAAAGATCTTGTGCACCGAGTACTTTTGGTCGTCAATCTTTAAAGACTGCATAGAAGCGATCAAGAAGTGCCACCCTTGATAAATTTTTTCTTGGAAGATGTGTGTGCATCCTGCTCCTCTTTTTTCAGTCATCACCGTTGACCCATTTACTAAGTGGGCCGTTGATTTCATGACATGCCATCTGCCTTCATCTAGGGGGAATCTCTATATCATTGTGGCCATTGATTATTTCACTAAGTGGGAAGAGGCCATGCCGACTTTTTGATCGACAGTGAGACTGTTGCATTCTTCATATTCAACCAGGTTATAACTCGGTTCAGTGTTCCGAAAGAGATTATCACTGACCATGGCAATCACTTCCAGAATATGGTGATGTCATAACTTGCTTCTAAGTTGGGTTTTGGATAGGAGCACTCATCTCCATATTACCCATAGGTGAATGGACATGTCAAGGTTGTTAATAAGTCTCTTAAAACCATTCCCTGGTGTATCGTCAACGCAAGTAAGTCTAACTGGAACATAATTCTCTATCTGACTTTATGGGCATACCAGACCGCAATAAAAATGACTATTGGCTTCTCACCATTCCAACTCGTTCATGGGTTGGAATCGGTCTTACTTATTGAGTGTGAGATTCTATCCCTTAATATCGTTATGGAGCTCCTACCTGACTCCACAGAGTTAGAAGCACGCCTTGTTCATCTAGAACACCTCATTGAGAAACATTGGGTTGCGGCTACTCCAAATGAAGCGCAAAAAAAATGAGTTAAGAGTCAGTATGATAAGTTTGTGCACCAAAGAGTTTTTTCAGAAGGTGGTTATTCCTAATTGATTGTTTAACTTGAGTCTGAGAGAAGTTTCCTTGGGTTTTGATTTATTGTGGTTCTGACCCAAAGACCATAGGAAGTAAAACTCCGTAACAACAAGGTGTCATCAATGGATTGTTGATGAGAAATAGGGAGGTCTTCCCCACACAGTCTGAGATCTCTGATTTTGTTTTCTGCAACATCGGCATTGAGAGCTCTACCAAGACCTTCAACCATTAAAATGAAATGAAATGGTGAGAGAGGGTCTCCCTGTTGAATACCACGTGAGGGAGATAAAGTAGTTGAGGGGAAGCCATTAACCAAGATGGAGAAAAAGGCTAAGGAGGTGAAGATAAATTCCCACCCAACTCCCTTATTTCCTCATGGAGATCGTCTCTTGGAATATTAGAGAACTAAATGGGAAAACAAGCATAGACTTCTTTGAAACAAAATTCTCAAAGAACAACCCTCTATCATAATGCTTCAAGAAGCAAAATGTCCCAACAATCTCATTTTAAAAATAACCTCTAGGAACTAGAAAGGATCCCAAGCGATTGTTATAGATGCCCAAGGTGAAGCAAGGGGGTTAGCAATTTTGTGGAAACCTATTGAAGTATCAATGATGGATTTCATTTCAACCCAAAGAACTTTATCAGATAAATTTCATCTAATTCGCTCAGAAGAAACAAGATTTATAAGCAATGTTTATGGCCCTCAAGCAATCTCGGACAAGATCCTCCTTCTGAGCTCCTTACAAGACTTTTGAACTATGATTGGGGACAACTGGTAGATAGTTTTTGGAGACTTCAACATCATTACCTCTTTGGCATAAAATTGAGGAGGCATCTGAAGACTAGATCAAGACTCATAGCTCTTCAAGGAAACTGTACGACAATTAAAACTGATAGATCTAGAAACAATAAATCGGTTACACACATGGAACAACCAGCGTGGTAGAGACAATCACATAGCCTCCAAGATGGATTGATTACTTGTCTCAGAATCCCTCTTGATTACAGACCTTCATTTGGAATCTTCCATTCTTTCCGGCTTGGATTGGATCACCGGCCCATCAAACAACAACTTGATTTAAAAGGTAGTTTGAAAGGAACTATGAACTTCATTTGTCAATCATAGTTCCAAGGAATAGTTCTTGTGAGTCAAAGTTCCTAAGGTAATAGTTCCTTTGTTAGTCAGGGGCTCTAACTGACATGAACTATGACGATGAAACTTTGACCAACAAAGGAACTATGACCTTCATTTGTTAGTCATAGTTCCTTTGTTAGTCAGGGACTCTAACTGACATGAACTATGATGACGAAACTTTGACCAACAAAGGAACTATGACCTTCACTTGTTAGTCATAGTTCT
>JASDQU010247852.1:1105-16551 GCA_032191745.1 Picea mariana
AACCACCAAAGGAGTGGCCACATAACTTCATTCATACATTGGAAGGAATACCAATAAATTGGTATATAGATTTGGAGCTGCACAAAGGAACTGGAAAATGGGCAGATTTGCAACAAAACTTTGTGATCACCTTTGCATTTGAGCATGGAATTCTAGTGATTGATACAACACTAAAGTTGATAAAAGAGAATATCAACTATGGATACAAATACAATTCTAGTTATTATGGACGACATCTTGGAAGGAGAGAGAGAAAATCCAAAGAACTACAGGAGAGCCTGTAAACTATTAGAAAGTTGGACCTCAAGTCAAACTGCATGTTTAGCTGTTAAATGGCAGAAATAAATATCAACTATAGCAATTTCACTTAAACTCGGACAATTTCAGGTTAAATTGTAACATTTAGTGTAAAACTGCATAGTTCAGGTTAACTTTTGGAATTCTAATCTCTAAGTAACATTGTTGCAATTTAATATTAAATATCATTATTTGAGGCCAAATTGAGCCAATACAGACCAACTTACAGAATTTCAGGTTAAATAGTTGCAATTCAGTTTAAACCGAAGAAATTTAGGTTAAATTGCAATAATGGTTACATTTCGGGGTAAAATTGTAGAAATAGTTGTAGTCCAAGATGATCTTTGTTAAATATTGATGATTGAAGATAAATTGTATAGTTGTGGGTTGAATAAGCATAAATCTAGGATGTCGGTGAATTTAGGAAAACTGTAGGTTTTCTGGGGAAATTGTTAATCGAACTCCAATTCTGTCCATTTGGAGTTGGATCCTAGATTTCAGTGCGGAAATATATGGCTTTACTAACTAGTAAATGGCTACTTAGAAAAAGGCAGGCTTTAAGAGGCCCTGTATTTATACCTATAGTGGATATTTCTGCTGTATCCTTATTATAAGNTCAAAGATTGCAAGTATTGGTGAGTATTGGGATAACCAGATAGTAGAAAGAATAACATAATTACTGTGCAAATACAGTGATCTATTTCCAACAACATTTTCATAAATGAAAGGGGTAGCAGGAGAAATTGGATAAATGAATATCCCCTTGAGAGAGGATTCTAGACCAATAATAAAGAGAACCTATAGGTTGAATCCAATATATAAAAATAAAGTGAAGGAAGAAAGTGAAGGAAGAGGCTAGTATAATATAACTTGTTGAAGAATCTAAATGGATCATTATCTCTATGGTAGTCCATGAGAAGAAGAAAGGGGGAATAAGGATCTGTTATCACATGCCAATTTTTTACGATTTTTGTAAAAAACAATTATCCTCATATTGGTCTCTAAATACAACTCCTATTTCACTCTAAAGTCATCATAAAAATTGAAAAGAGTACATGTTCTGGAAAGTCTACAGGGCATGCTACGCAAATGGCAGTTTAGTGGTAAAATTAAAGATCATTTTCTGACCAGCTGGAGAGGCGTTTGGAAAAACCCAGAGATGTTTTTTTCAATAAATAACTAACTAAAAATACCTCTCTCATTTTTGACACAGGTGTCATAGTTTGAGATATTCGAATGAATCTTTACAGCCCTTTTTTCAGGATTTAAGCATATAATGTTTTCCTGTTTTAGTCATCATATTTGGGTGCCAATTCCAAGAATCTGAAGAAGTAGTTTTGAAAACAAAAAGAGGTTTTGTCAAGAATGAATCAAGTAACAAAAACCTCCCTCAATTTTTACACATGGGTCAGATATTTTCATGAAGGTACATTTTCAACATATTTTACAGATTTAAAAATTTAATGATTTCCTGTTTTAGTCATTATCTTTGGGAGCAGATCTCGAGACATTGGGGAGGAATTTTGGAAAAATGAAAGAGGATTTTGTCAAGAATGAGCTCATTCACAAAAGAATATCTCAGTTGTGTAACAAATATCATGATTCGAGAAATACGATGTTATCTTTGACCTCTGTTTTCTAGAAAATTGACTCATATTTCTTAGTAGACAATTTTGAGTTTGTTCCTATTTTGATGTAACTAGATCCAAAATTGTAGGATAATTTTTGAGATCGACCTCCTAAGCTTGAGGAAGAGTCTTTCTTTTATATATTTGATCATTTTGAATGTGCAAAGGGGGTTGGCATAAACACAAAGGACAAATTATATTGATCATTGTAACAATTTTTGAATTTGAATGAATACAAGTGGAGATGTCCTGAGTTTTTTCATACCAAAGATTCATGTGGTGATGACCTGAAGTATGTGCTTCCTTTCATGTATGTTTTTCTAGTTTTCTTTCCCTTCATTTGCAACCTTTCATATGTTTAAAATTGGATGTTAAAGTGTCTAAAATCTAAATGGTGCTTTAGATTGAATTATTTTTTTATTTATTAACTCATAAGAATTCATCTCTTATTGTGCTCTAATTGATGTTATATGTTTCTTCTTTCTTCCATGTTATCAGAAAAAATTAAAAGACTGAAATTTCATCACCTACCTTGCGTTTTATTCCTTGAAAGATTCACCTACTAGACATTGTTTCAATTGCTTTCAGAGTTGACTCCATTTCCCAACATGTTCCTTTTCTTCTTGCCAACAAACCCTATAAATATTTTCATCAAATCAAAACCTAGCCATTAAACATTTAGAGAAGATCCATGTTCCAAGAGACCAAGTGACAAGACATATCCCTCTCTGAATTGAAAAGGCCAGTTTTATTTCTGAAGTGGTTTTGTGGTTACCTTGTAAGTTCTATCCTTAGCCTAGGTAATTTACTTAGTGCGAACAAGATGTATGTAGACTTGAGAAATTTTAATGATTCATTTTTTCATGATAGCTTCCCTACTCCATTTAAAGATGAAGTATTGAAGAATGTAGGAGGAAAAGAAGCATACTCATTTATTGATGGATTTTTAGGGTATCACCATATCCAAATAACACCATAGGATCGTCATAAGACTACATTTGCAATAGAATGGGGGTCATATAAGTGCACAATGATTCCATTTGGAATGAAGAATGCCACTCCTATTTTTTCAAGGGTAGTGGTAGCTGGATTTAAAGATTTTATACATAATTTTTTGGAGGATTAGCTAGATGATTGGACAATATTTATATTATTGAAAGATCATGTTGAAATTTTTAGATTAATTCTATACAAGTGTAAACATTGTCAAATATCTTTGAACATTAAGAAAGTTATATTCAATGCACCATTTGGAATTTTTCTAGGGCATGGGGTGTGTAAACATGGTCTACTGGTTGATACTGCGAAGATTGTTTTCATCGTTAATTTACCACCACCTAAGTAAATGTGCCAATTGAGAGATACACTAGGTCATACATGCTACTATAGAAAGTCTATAAAGAGCTATGCATAGATTACTAAGTCCATGAAGAAATTATTAAATATGGATATCAAGTTTCAGTAGAATGATGAGTGCCAACAAAGTTTGGACATCTTAAAGGAGAAAATGGTGACAACACCAATTATGGTGTTTCCATATTGGTCAAAGGAGTTCCATGTTCATGTGGATGCATATTAAATCGCACTTGGAGTTGTATTAACACAACCAAGAGAAGGTGACATAGATCACCCAATAACATTTTCAAGTAGGAAACTATCATTGTCAGAACATAATTATAATAAAACAAAAAGAGAAGGTTTCACTATGGTGTATGTATTAGAAAAGTTTAGACATTATTGATTGGGCCAACATTTTAATGTGTTCATAAATACCTAGTCAAAAAGATAGTGTTGGGGGGAAGAATATGTAGATGTTTTTTGTCATTTCAAGAGTTTGATGTTGAGGTAATTGTGAAGCCTAAAAGATTGAATGCAAGGCCAGATCATCTATCCAGGATAACCAATGGAAAGGAACCAAGCAGTTTGGAGGAAAATTTTCCTGATGTACAACTCTTTTTAGTGAATATTGCTAATGAATATTTTGTTGATATCATTTAATTTTTTAGTACAGGATTTTCTCCAAAGGAATACACCATTGTGAAAAAGAAGAATTTGGTAGCTAGAGATGTAGATTACCAAGTTATTGTTAGACACTTGCATAAATCAAGAGGAGACAATATTTTAAAGAGATGTGTCCAGGAACATGGATGTCTTATCATCTTAGTAGAATCACACGAAGGAATAGATGGAAGACATTATGAAGGAAAATCCATTGCATAGAAGATATTACGCTCATCACTATGGTGGCCAATCATTTCTAAAGATGAAAAAAAGTATTCTTAAGCTTGTGATGTATGTCAGAGGGTAGGAAATCCACTCATGAGAGATGATATACCATTAAAACCTCAGGTAACTTTTAAAGTCTTTGAAAAATGGGAAATTCACTCTGTGGGATCAATCAATTCTCCAACTAGAAGACGAGGAGAAAAATATATTATTAAAACAATATAATATTTAACCATATGGGTTGAAGAAACAACAATAAAATATTGCAACGTGGAGAATTCAATGCACTTCTTGTTTGAACAAGTAATTACAATATTTGGATTCCCTAGAATTATGTTTAGTGATAAGAGAACTCATTTCATCAATAGTACCATCAAGCCAATGACTGAATAATTTCAGGTACACCATCAAAAGATCACTCAATATCATCCTAAAGCTAATGGAACAATGGAAGAATTTAATAAGATATTGGAAAATGCCTTAACTAAAATTTGTAATGCCAACATGGATGACTAGGATTTGAATATACCAATAGTATTATGGGATTATAGAACTACATGCAATAAATTCATAGGGAAAATACCTTTCATATTGGTTTATGGTCAAGAAAAGTAGTCCCTTTGGAATATTTGATACATATTCTGCACATTACATCCTTTAAAAACATGACAAAAAGAGGCGTGTATCAAGAAATATTTTCTAACCTCATGGAACTAGAAGAGGACATCATTATGGATGGTTTTCATTAGGAATTACATAAAGCCAAAGAAACATCTTGGCATGATGGACACATCAAGAAGAATAAATTAAAGGAATGATATCTGGTTCTCCTCTATGACAGTAAATACTTACAACACCCAGGAAAATTCAGGGTGCATTGGCTAGGGCCATATGAGATGAAATTTGTCACAGATGGAGGTGTCATGCAACTGCATGATTTAAAAAGAAAAGAGATGCAAGGATTGGTTAATGGAAATCAAAAGAAGTTGTATAGGGATATTCAACCCAGTAACCCTTAGTATTGGAAGCACAATAAAATACAATTATACATGGTGTATATAGTAAAAACTGAAAAAGAAAGAAAAAAAATGGAAAAGGAAAAAAAATATAAAAAGATGAAGTAGATGGATAAGTGTTTTGCATGAAGATTAGATGATATAGTCCAGCGAAAATAGAAATTGGTATGAAAGAACAAGAATACAATGCACTCCAGAGAAATGTTACCAGGAAGAGGGAGCAGTGCACCAATACAGAAAGAATACTAAAAAGGAAAAATCCATGAGCAGAGAAGTACAACGCGATAGAGCATTTATGGCACAACTATAAAAGAAGGAAAAGGTGAACAAGAAGACTCATTGTGACTTTGTGAAAATGAGAACTAAGGAAGAATATTTAGTGTGAACATGTGATTTTTAAGTGTTCAAAGAAGATTCATAGCAACCCAGTCCGAATTTAACAGAATGGCGCCGCCAAATTTTGGAGCTGCTAGTTAGATTGCAAGGAAAACACACAGTGCTAGGAGGTCACCACAATATAGAGCAACCGATGGGGTAAACAATCAATAGGATGGATTGGTGGATGTGGATGTCATTCCTTCACCAATCATTGAGTTTGTTAGTCTCACACTTCTAGAAGAAAAACAACTTCCAACAACATAGGAAATGGATGTTGATAGGCAGGGGAAAACACTAAACCCTAGCACAGAGAAGAACCCTACACAACAAGTTGGATTAAGAACATAACAACCACAGGTTGAGCCGATTGAGGAACATGATGAAAGAGTGAAGTGTGATGAAGTACAAAACCTTGTTGCAGAGCCAATGTAATAGTCATATCACAAGCCAACAATATTTAGACGCAAAATAATATGAGGAAGAGAACTAGGTAGTACTGGTAGGTCCATTAGTAGGACAAAATAGAACTAGGGAAAAACCTATTCCACCAAGAACACCAAGCAAACAAAAGGAGTTAACACTGTCACTGCCAAAAATAATGGATGGAGTCATAATAGTTGGCAACATGTTAGGGTATTTAAACAAACTAAAGTATGTTGAACACAATGTTGAAGACATATGGAAGTTCCCTGAGTTTGGGAACAAAGTGTATATCAAGAGTAAAGGAGAGGTTCCATCATGGGATCCCATTTTGGATATGAAATAGTTGATTACATGACTTTATAACACAGGGATCATGAACCTATTAGATATTCCTCATTTCAGGAGATGAAAATATGTAAATTTCTATGTCAAACAACTTTTGGCACCAGTACATGGATGCATCTTATGGATGGAGACGCATGTTTCTATAGATGTAGAGTTTATGGTATAAATTATATGTTTACCAATAGATGTCACAAAACCAAACAATACATGGATGATAAAACCAAAAAGAATCTCTAGCATATGAGATCAAGAGAAAATATGGGACTCACAAAGGTTCCATAGGAATGGTCATTAGAAATATAAATAATAGAACAATTAGTTTCACGATGAAATTGAGGGCATGTAAATTTTTGAGGAAATGTCACAAGGAAGAATCATTTGCATGAGTAATAGCAACAACAATGTAGTGCGCAAAGGGGAGTCTACTCATTTGGGATCCTTATCTACTGAATTTATTCTTAGAGGAATGCAAGGATGCACAAGATTTAGGAAAAAATTTCCACTACTCATGGTTTATTATATTGATATCCTTGGTTGGGTACGAAGAACCAAAACACATTGGATTTTATTAGAGGATAGGAAAGTGTCACGCAACAAAAAATACCGCATTATGGCACACTTCAGATCAGAGGCAGAGGAAGGCACATTACATCATTTTCACCATGATGTTTGAGGATATGCAGGAGAAGTTGGCTATTACGTGGACAATACCACTAGAAGTTGTGAGGGGAAATCAAGGAATAACAAATTTTAAATCCTCTAGATACAACATGTGGATCCAAGCCAAATGAGATCCTAAGAAGGAGTGTCTATAGTTGAGATATTTTGTCATAGGAGAAGAAGTGCAGTGGGCCATGAAGGACTAGCCTGGGGAATGGAAGGTGCCAGTGATTCCAAAGAAAGTTAAAAAACTAAGAAGCAAGTAGAGGTTGTCCCTTTAAATAAGTCAACTAGTTCAACTGGAAATACAAGGAAAGCAGTAGATCATCCGAAAGAAACATGGGGTGGTACAAACATATAGAAGACAAGGTAGAAAAGCTACTACCCCTAAGTCTCTATCTAAGGAAAAGGAGTGCGTGGTTGAACCAAATGGAGATGTGAAGAAAGATACAAATACTCCTAGGATAGAGGAAACAGGAGGGGGAATTCTCCCATATTTAGAGATATCAGTGACAATTGTAGAGACAACGACTCTTTCATTAAAGAGAACAATGTTACAGGAAGTAGGAAAACTCAAGAATATGAAGGCGCACAAGGAGGTTCCACAACTTGTCTTTAAAAAAGATGATTTGGATTTGGTCTTAGAGAAAGTACAGAACTGTGTAGCAGAGGTGTGGTACGATGTTGTCAAGAAAAGGGAGGAGATAGTCAAGAAATTGATAGAGGTTAAGGAGGGACTGGAGAAATTTCAAATCACTACAGTGCAAAAGAAAGAACAGGTGCAACAAAAACAAACTTCGTAGGAAAGAAGAGTGCTAGAACATGAGACAATACAGATAATAGCCATGGCGAATGAAAAATTTTGTATCACCCCATAAATGTTACAGGAGAATGATGACACAATGCACAAGTCATTCAAATACATATATCATTTGGACTTGGAACTACCCAAGGTTCCAACAAAGGCGCTATATAATCTTCAAATCAGTGTCATGCAAATGATTCAATCGAGGGCCTGCGTAGATGCGACAAGTCTACAATTGGCCAATGAAGTAAGTAAGATATAGAAGATGAGATTTAAATAGGTTCAAGTCAAGAGGGAAGAAGAAAAGAAACACACTGAAAGGTTAGAGCAACAAGTGGAGGAAGTGTTCAAAAATATTACCGACAACATGCAAGGTAAACATGTACCCATAGAGGGTAAGATTGAGAATATAACCCAATTGATGAAGGGGTACAAATTCCACATTACATATTTGATGGATATCCTAGTACCTAATACACAACCTAAAGTAAAGAGACAAAGGGAATATGAAGATACAAGTCCTATGGAGGGTATTTCTCGGAGCATACAAGAAATAACATAGTTGCACAATAAAAGCACACAGTTATGGATAGATCCGTAGGAGGATGCAAAACTATAGGAGTTAGACTAGAAAGAGGAAGGTGTAAACATAGTGCTACAAGAACTAAATAAAAAGAAGAAGACGATGACAATCTCAGATAAAGTGAGAACTGCGCAAGAAATGAAGAATTTGCAGGTGGAGTTGAAGACTATTCAAGGAAGGTGCAGTTGGAACCACTACAATAAGGCATAGAGAAAATGTTAATAGAGATTGATGCAACTAAGGGTCAGGTTGAACAGGTTGGCGTGGAAAGTGGAGAAATGATAAAATATCCTATTACAACGCAGACTATGGACAATGTAGCAGAGAGGAGCACGAAAGTAAAATATAAATTTAAAGAAATTTCAGGCAGGTTCCAAGAGCTAGATAGGTCATTTCAGCTGGCACAAACTACCTGAATGGCTCAGGACAAGTGATGGGTGAGTGTTGGGGGCCTGTTGGCGCTGTCCATTTTGGGTAAAAAAATATAAATTAATGAAGACAGTTAGGAATGGGACCAGAAAAGGAGCATTTGCCAAAAAAAAGGTAAAAGCAGCGTCGAAGAAGTAGGAAAGTCAAAGGAAGGAAGAAGGATGCAAATCAACCACACCCAGGAAGTTAGAATGTGGAAAAACCTAACTGACCTAGGGTTAATGGGTTAGGGATTTGTTAATTGCTGTAATGGATATTTTGCCCCTTTTTTTAGTATAAATAAATATTGTGAGATCTGAGGAGATCTTGTTGTTTCTAGTTAGAGCTATTGTGAGATATAACTATTGTTCCTGAGTGATATACTTGTGGAGCTAGTTTTGGAGATGATATTAGAGTCAGTTTTTGAGAGAGAGATATGCATTGTAAGTAAGGGTAAGGTTGCAATATGTGGATCTTGGTGTGATCTTGTCAGCCCCACTATACTCAATTGTGCTTATTTGTAATATTCACAATGCTATGAATTTTGATGGAGAATAATAAAAGAGTGAAGAATGCTAGATATTTGTGGACATAGCCCAAGGGGGTGAGACATGATAAAATGTGTTTATATGTGTTTAATGTTTGTATTATTTCTTTCTACTATTAGTTATGATAAATTAATGAATGAATTTGGTAATAGTAAAATGCAGCACACAGTAGAATGCCATGAATATTTACTGCAGAATGAATGTTGAATGAATGAAATTGGTTAGAGAATGGTGCATATAGACATAATGATATGTTATAATTGTAGATATAGTGTAGTTTTAGGTAGAAATAATTTCTATCATCCTCACAATAGCCTCCCTTCCAATACTCCAGACATATGGATCTTGTAGTCACCCATAACCCGTCTTGGGTGAGACTGCATCATGCAATTTATACACATTGTTTCCTTCTAGTCTCGAAAAGGGTCGATGCTTTCTTGGATTTTCTTGGAAACCTATAATAGAACCCATGTCATCACAATAAATATCCAACAATTCCACTACCATAAATAGATGTATGCTAGGTCAACAAGCGAAAGCGCATTGACCAATAATTTAAGATGAAAAATAATCTCTGTAGCTACAACATGGATCGAGTCATGTTGGATTTGGGATTCGACGTGAATTTTTTTTGGAAGATATATTGGGAAGTGATGGGTAAAACTAAGTTGGTGTTGTCGCCTGTCCAACTTTGATTGGATAATCAATACAAGATATACCTAATAGGCTATGTAGATCATGTGGAAGTAAACATAGAAGGAGTGAAAACAAAGGTCAACAATGAGGTCATATCTAATCAATATCGTGCATTACTAGGTATTGACTGGTTCTTTGACAATAATTTGGTGTTAAACTTGAAGAAGAGGAAAGATTCCTTTAGATTGGACACCCTCCATGTGGTTGGACCATTGGATTCATATGAAGGTGACCAATATAACGACCCCGCGGATGAGGATGCATGAAGATTTATCATTGAAAATATTTACAAGATCATACGGTGTAGGGAGGACTAAATCAAACCCACCACAAACAAAGAGTTAAGTTGGAGAAGTTTCAATCCTTATTACACATATTTTGAGGATGTCCTGGATCAGTGGAAGAACAATCTCTCTCTCTCTCTCTCTCTCTCTATATATATATATATATATATATATATATATATATATATATATATAGGAGCATGAGGAATAATTTGGATCATATCAATATGATGGATCAAAACTAGAGGACATACTCATTGCATGGATACAATGAATTCCCGGGCCTCAAAGGGATCGAACAATTGATACAATACTTCTTAGAATTCCCATGTGCTGGTGAGATTTCCATCAAGAGATACATCGTGAGTGGGGATATATTGAAACATCCATGTGAGAAATATTTCAACTAGATATCAACATTCATCAATACACATGTGCATGTGAAAGGAATTGGATAGATAAGAAAAGGTGCAACATGCATGGAAAATATATCAATGGCCACCACAAGCTCCTAAAAACCACCCCATATCGTTAATTCCTTAGTTTTACATTGGGAAAAGAAGGCGTCCCTCAATAGACCATGATTATTTGTTCCCTACACTCTTGTTTCCCAACCCCATTGATCATACAGACGACTCCAACATAGCTATCAAGGAAATGGTTAGCCAATGGATCCTACTAAAACTAACTAAGCCTACTCTTCTACCTATCGTGCAGAAAATGACCAACCGCTCTCATATGAAAATACCTAACAACCCACCTAGGGTCACCCCATCCCTATAAACCACTAATCAATTCCCGTCGGGGTGCATAGAACCATGCGTCGCACCTCCATTGAGTAAAATCATGCATGGTTTCTGTCATCTACATCTGTATTAACTTTGAAGATCTGGAGGTGACAAAATATTGGAAATATTAATAGTCCAGGTGACAGGTAATACTCACACATTCTTTACATCTAATTATGGAAATGATGACCCATTAACACCATTGGTAAGAGGACGATTTCCCCGATTTAGAATAACAATAAAAGTTACGTGTAAAAATTAGTGCATGACTCGACATTAATGCAAGTATGAAAAAACAACCTCTAGCATGACCATCCCAATGGTCTAACTAGGGTGGAGGACCAACCAACTTAATGAAAATATGGGACAATGAATTCACATGCATTACCAACCAAGTGTCCTTATCGCTCCATTTAATTCAAAAACACCCTCACCTTCCACTTCCTCACCGTTATTGTTTTTCTATGTTCTTTGTGCTCCATATCCTCCTTTCATATTCCCATAAAAAATACTGCCACCAATCCCACATCCCATTCAAAAAACAAATTCCAACAAGATTACCACCAATTATGTAATCACTTCATCTAGCCATGCTAAATCCTAGACAATGTCTAATTCCGTGAAATAAATTCCACTTCTCGATCCTATAATTCCCTATAGAGTCCTAATTGAAGTCCTTGCATTCACAAAATTACCTCTCCTCAAGTGTGTCGATTATAATGTCTGTGACCCCCACTCGTTTCATAAAATTTAGCTCGATCGATACACAGAGCTAATATAGCACGACGATGGAAAGTATAAAAAAGTCATACAATAATGGGCATGACCTTTGAAGTAATCTGGGATCGCATCCCTTCTTAAATTCCCTCACTTCAGTTGGGATGAATTCATGTGATCATGTGCTCGATTCCTTCTCACTATAGTAAAAGGGGGATACCTTTGGTTGGATTTGTCATATCTCATCAACCAAGCCATTATACAAAGAGTATCTGGTCTACCCAATTCTCGTGAGAATCCAACCTATTATCCCCTATCCTAGGGATAACTAAGGAGATTATGTCTAGAGGCCCACAGGTCCTAGACATGGAGTACCAAAAGCTAGATCGACTTGATCTTTTCCCTGGAGGGCCCATTCTCTCCTTCTTCAGCGCCTCCACCTTGTCATCAACAACAAAATCCATCCCATTGGCCTAGTCCTTCAACAAAAATGGGTCTTTCTCCATGAGTTAATGAGTCTGGGCATCATAGTACATGTCACTCTGATTCTCAAAACATTTGAATATGTGGATTTAATTATTTTTACTTATAATGTGTGCTTGGACCTTATGGAATTCCAGTTGACCATACCTGGGGGAATGACATGACGCCCTAGTAAGCTAGTTCCCATATGAATTGAGTTTCCATTGGGGGGTTCATGAAAGGTCATCGTCTGTTCCCACCATACTTACCACTTTTCATCTTTTTCCCACTCATCCATCCCATACACTGGTCCAAGCACTAGGTTTTCCAAGATTTCAAAGGGTTTTATCTTACCTTGTGGGAAGAAGGTGCTAAAGGCCTATAGGGTAAAAGTAGCTGGAAAAAGATAAAATCCAAAAGAATGAAACATTCAGATGCTTCACTCAGGGATCTCTGATAAAACAATTAAAATCTTCTCAACAAGAAACAGAGGGAGTTGTAAAAAAAATAATAAATCAAGACCTAGTTGGAGGATAGGGGGTCTCATCACGAGCCAACCTATTAGGTCCATGGGAATGTAGCAGTATGAAACTACCATTCAGTTGGTCACCATGCCAGGGTAGTGGCTCTTGGTAGCATAGCCAAGAGAAAGGGGGTCTCATCACGAGCCAACCTTCTCATTTCTGTGAAATTCCTTTGGGTAACATTGTCACCACTGGTTACCACGCTAGGGCAGTGTCCTCTAACTAGTCTCTTGAAAGAAAAAAAAAAAAATCAAAATAAAATATAAAAGGCATGGATGGGATTGGAAACATTTGCATCCATGACAAGGTGCATCTCACCCTCTTCATAGGCACCCACAGGTAAGCCATACATTTCCATGTTATATATGCACCTATTTCCTAGGCATCCCTTACCACTTCATCCACTTACATGGCTTGGATTTGAATTCACCTAGAAACATCCCACATCCATAGAGAACTATCCCAATAGGACATCCTAATGTACCCTCCAACCTGGCTTATAGAATAGAATAACGTCTTTCAGCACTTTTCCGGGAAAGGGGGTTTCATGCACATGTTTAAATAAATTAATGATTTGATGTGATTGACATTGTTATGATCCCTGCGACTTATGAGCCCATGGAGGGTGTACTCATTGATGTTGTAGGGCCACACTCGATGGACAGGTACATATGGGGAAATGATTAGTTTGGACCTCCATAGGGATAAAATCCCACTAGATGGATGTTGAGACCCCATCCAGGGTAGAGACAGATCAGGGGTTTTCACCACAGAGAGAGAGAGGGACGTTCCACCAAGGACAACTTGGTAGGCCTAGACCTCAGGGGTATTTCCCTTTTGACCATTATGTAGGCCTTGGAAGGCCCATGATGTCACCCATGTGACCCATGACATCACCCAATGTTTTGGACGCTTTGGAGGTAGTTGTGTGGCAAGATCCAAAGGCCTAAGGAGGCTTAACATTTTTCTCATGGAGGCCAACGTTTTCCTAAGAAGGCCTAAGGTCACCCTAAAAGGGAATGATGTCATATTTACAACTTAATTTAGGGTTTTATTTTAACATTTAATGTAACAACTGGATATTACATGTAACTGGTCATGTCGGCCTTTTTGACTGAATTCTGGTGATTGATATTGTATAAATAAGGGTTTTAACCCTTGTATTATTCAACATCTTTCACTCACACTTGTGAGCACTGAAATTTATTCCCTATAAAGGGTTACTTGGCTGAAATTTTAGGGCCACTTGTTGAGGAAGGCTAAATTTTGGAGTATTTTGGCAAGTTTCTTGGTGGAAGTGTTCAACTAGGGTTTTGCTTGATGATTCTTGATGTATGTAAGTGAAATTTATGCAATTTTTCTTAATTGAATGGTTATAGTCTTATTTATCTTGCATTTACATTAATATTATAAAATTGCTTGTTGAAACCATAGGAAGTCTAGCACATGTTATTGTCCTTGCTTTAAAATCCTTCACCTACTATATCTTGTTAAGTGGCTGATTTTCTTGAAGCATTTGCTAGGGCCTTTCCATTCCAACACCCTAGTTTTATTTGCTTCATCTTAGTCATTTTTTTTATTCAGCATTGAGTTAAAGAGGGAGGAAAGTCTACTAAGGCGTAGGGTTACCTACGCCATAGTAGCTAGTTTCCCCTAGGGCTTGATAGTTGGATCTTTGGGTTACCAGCACTATAACTATTTATCTCTCTTGTCTTTGAATCTCCTACTATCATAATTTCCCTTCAACATTTTCTACCATATCATTGACTCCATTTTCCCTAAAAGCACTAGTCTAAGACTCCTTATTGAGTGATTGATAAAAACAACCTTCAAAACCTACACTCTAAGATTTTCACTAACTACTTCCAACACTAGAATAGCCTAACCTACTAACATTATTGTTCTTGTTACTAAAGTAATCTATAGCCATAGATTGCAGCGTCAAATGCTTCTAAAATCAATTGAAAAGGTTGATTAATGCATTACCTTGTTTGGTTCTAATAAATACTAGTATTATGATGTTAATGGTTGATTATTATTAGTCATTTTGAAGCTATTTCAAGGAACTTATTGTGAATTATTGCCTCATAAATATTGTTGTTATAATTTTCTGTTTACTTCATCATTATCAGTCGATTGCTTCTATTGAGAAAGTCCGTGGTTTTATGAATTGGTAACCAACAATTTGTACTTGCAATTCATATAGTTTCTTGTTGATTTGTTCTGGGAAGGTACATATTGATATATTATCACTTCATTGGTTATAAACCTAGAAATTTTAATCAGTGGTGACTTGTGAGAGGGGACCTTTTAATATCCATTTTGACCTTTCCTTCTCAAACCCCCAGGTCACCTAGGACATTTCCCCTAGGCCTACAACCCTAAATAGAAAGATGAATCATATTGAGGTGATAGTGATAGGATAACCTCAATGTACACCAATTTTCTTTCCTTCTGTCTAAGTACAAATTGTGTGATAACATTTTGGCGCCTTTGTCGAGGAACACTGAGTCAATATTCCCCAAAACAACACTTTTTCGATAAGCCTTTATCCAAAGAAATTTTCTTACAAGCTTACCCGATGACTCGACTAAGGGTGATTCCCTCTTTTCTATTTGATTTTCCTGAGAAGGATTATCTGGCAAGTCCACTGATCAG
>JASDQU010247856.1:5282-16449 GCA_032191745.1 Picea mariana
AAAAAAACCTATCTAGACTCGACGAAATTCCACGAAACTTTGAGAGATGTCTTACATGGTCATTTACAACATTCCTAAACATCAGCTACCAGAGAGAGAGACCATTAGAACGCCTTTCACCACTTTGGAGGAATTATTTGTGGGAGTGAAAATCTCAAGGGAAATTAATAAGGCTGGTTAAGACAAATTAATAACTTGAAAAAAAAAACAATCAGTGAAAGGAACTCCTCTAATGATGAATTCCTAAGGTAACTGACCTGTTATCGCACAAATTGTAGTTAGGATAAAAGAGGGATGAAAAGAGATCAAACTAGCATAATTGAACCAATCCCACCCACTGTCACATAGATGGGAAGGTTCTTTCTATTTAGGGAGGTAAGGCCCAGGGGAGACGTCCCTGGTGAATTGGGGTTTTGAGAAGGAAAAGGGATTAGAAAACCTAAATGATAATAATCTCCCTAACAAGTCACTGTTAAAGTTTAAGTTATTATTAGGTTACCTTTCAATTTACTAGATAACAATAGCATAGATAGGATCACTGAGAGAAACACAATCACAAGATACCCAACATTTATCCTAGGAAACCCTCATGGGGAAGAAAACCCAACAAAACTTCCTTAATATAGATAGCTAATACAATGCCAAGACAACGAACCAAACAACACATAAATTCCTCTCCCAAGGATGTGCCTCTCTCTCTCTCTTCCTTCTTCCGGCAACTGGAAAATGCAGCTTCCTTCAATAAATGCACACTAGATGAGTGAGCTGAGTGTGTGTACAAATGAGGCGCTGGCCTCTCTTATTTATACAATCTGGCAGGTGCTAAATTGGGGTGTCTTTTCACTGGCTGGGCCGACTTCTCATTCTAGGTGGTTATAACCACTTTAATATATTTTGGCTGGGCTAACTTCTCATTCTGGGTGGTTATACCCACTTTAATATATTCTGGGGTTGAATTTTCATTTAGCCTATTAAATTTAGGGTTTGACCAATCCGCAACATGGGATTTGGTCATTTACAATACCCAAAATAATCAATCCACAAAAGGGGATTGATCTAATCAATAATGAATATATTTAATCTTTTACTTTATCCACAAAAGGGGATAAGAATATTCTTTGCAGTTACACAATATTTTAACACTCCCTCTTAACAAGAAGGATATTCTTTATCTTTTGACAGGTCACTGGATGTCATCATCAATTGGGCAACATCATCAACTGGGTAACATCATTAACTGGATAACGAGAGGCATCCACTGGGTTATTTGGCATCATGATCACTGACTGGCATATCTATAAATCATTGGAAGTTTTGTTCTCTTTATCTTCATGCAGAAGACACTCTTTCTTTCTTTCTTCTTCATGCAGAAGATACTTCTTTCTTATCTTCACACAGAAGATATCTTATCTTCACACAGAATATGTATTATCTTCACACAGAATATGTATTATCTTCACACAGAAGATATTCTATGAGTTTTTCCATTCCTTTTATGTTCTCCCTTCTCTTGTAGTCATCTATCTCACCCATCCACTGGGGACGACTACTACTGTAGCTTCACTCCTAGTCATCCCACATGAACTAGAGAATCTAATATGATAGCCTGGGCAAGACTAGACTCCCTTTCCATGATCCACGTAGGATCACGGCACAAACCTCAAGAGCCAACTAACCATTCCACATGGTCAAGGTTTGTGTTCTAGGCTACTCATTCCTTGGCTAGAGGAAAATACCTGCCCGCTTCCCCTTGCAGAAACATCCACATTCCTCTCTATGAGGGTGGTCACACCCCTCTCTACGAGGGTAATCTAGCATGTCCCTAGAGTATCCAAAACTCAACACTTTGACAGAGGCCAACCTTGGCAAATTTCTCATTCCACTTCTCTACAAAGGTCTCTTCCTTCTCTACGAAGGTCTCTTCTCTTTTCCTTCTCTATGAAGGTCTACCTATGGGATTTATCTTTCCTTCTCTACGAAGGTATTTTCTCTTTCTTCTTCTCTATGAAGGTCTAGCTATGGGATCTGAAAAAATCTCTTGTGGTCCAAAATCTTTCCATGGTATAATACCATGCTACCCATCTGTTGGGCACCATCCATCTACTGGATAACTTTCATCTTGATCAAAATATCCGGGCACCATCCATCTGCTTTCCTAACTGCATCAAATCATGATCCTCTATTCCGAACTTGGAGACATGGCTCCCTCTTGCGCCAAACTAATAGCTTCTATTCATCATCCTTGAATTTCTCTTCTGTAATATCCTGGGTGCCTTCTTGAGTTCGAACATTTCTTTCTTATTGTCTTCATACTAGATCAACCTGCTCCCTCTGCATCTATAAGAATGATACTAGAGCAACCTATAGTTACCTGCATCTCATCAACTGTATTTGAGTATCCATATTTTTCTTCATCTTGAACATTTTTGTTCTACATCTTTAGGAGCCTCCTGCTCCTATATAAATACTGGATATTGTTTGGTCTTTACTGACTGTCACAATATCATACGTCCTTCTCATGCTGTCTAACTTCTGCAAGTCACGACATAATTTCTTTCTTCCGAGACTTGTAAACTTACTTACAATATGCTTTCTTTGTCACTCTCATGAGTGATCATACATGAAATAAATATTTTATCTCTTTCTTCATCCTCTTCTTTGATACTTCCTTCATAAGTTTGCATAGACATTGAAAAAAAAACGAGGTTAATTAACATTCTCACAAAAAACTAACTTGTAATGAGAAGGTATTAAAGTAAACAAGATACTAAAAATAAATATGAATACTTATCTTTTGCTTTTGTGTGGGGAGGCTTTATGGACTCCACCATTTGCTTTCTTTCTTCAGATCAACTATCTTCAATATAAAGTACATAATCCTTAATTTCTAATAGAGATTTCTTTAAGGGAGGAGATTCCTCTTCTTCTGCTACATGTGCTTAATACTTTCTTTTTCCTTTTCCTTGAGGACAATCATAGGAAAATTGTCCCAACTTTTGACAGTTGTAGCATATGATCTTTGAAACATCTTTCTTCTTGTCTTGAACTATTACAGAGTTAGCTTCTTTATTGTTCTTCCTGAAGGAACTTATTTTTTTCTTTTGAGTTGTAAGAGCTTCCTCTTCATCTACAATTAATCTCTTATGTTGGTCTACAAGTCTAGATTCTTCGTGTGTGCAATTTTCCATAACTTATCAAACTTGGGTAACTTGCTTCTTGTGCACTCTCCTTGTACAAAAGGAATCCAAAATGTTGGAAACCCATTTAGGGTTGTAGTTACAAGCTCCTTGTCACTAATGACATCTCCAATAGCTGCAGGTTGATCTCTGATCTGAGAAACTCTCATAAGGTAGGATGTGACAGATTATGAGTTTTCCATATTTATATTACGAAGATGATTTCTTAAGCTAAGATTCTGGCTGATGTTTTTGCTTTCATATAGCTTGTTGAGTGCTTCATACATTTGCCTTGCTGTCTGTAGCTCAGATATAAGAGGGATCAAGTGATCCTTCTCTGAATCTGACACGATTATCTTTGCTTTTTTTTTTCATTCTTCTTATGCTTGGTCTTTTGCTCTTCTTCATCTAGTTCTGGTACACCCTCTGTAACATGTTCTAGGAGATCATTCTCATCTAGAATCATCTGCAACCTATGCTTCCAATATCTGAAGTTTCCAAATCCTTCTAGCCTGTCTTCTACCCTCATACTGGTAGCCATTCTATCTTGTAGTAGAAACCCTAGCCCTCCGGGCTTATAGAAATAATAGAAAAAACAAATTTCTTGGATTTGAAAACTGAACTCACAAAAAGATGCATTGGACTAAGGCAAGTATGCTGGTATAGTCAGTTTCTGAAAATTCCAATTTTTGACCCTTGAAACTGGACCAACGAATTTCTGGACTGGTGCTTCTAGTTTTCTAGTACTTCTGGTTTTCTGGTACTTTTGGTTTCCCGATACTTTTGGTTTTTCGGTACTTCTAGTTTCCCGGTACTTTTGGCTTTTTAGTACTTTTGGTTTTCCGATACTTCTGGTTTCCTGGTACTTTTGGTTTTCCGGTACTTCTGGTTTTTCGATACTTCTGGTTCTCTGGTACTTCTGGTTTTTTGGTTGTCTAGTACTTATGGTACTTTGGTTTTTTAGTACTTTGTGAAAACTAGGGTTTCACTTTCCGGGAGATCTAGCCACTGAAAAGGTGCATTGAAGATGCCAAAGTGTTCCTTAAGGTAGGGCGCACTTTTCTAGATAGTTTTGGGGCTGGAATTCTTCTTCAATAAAAAGCCCCAATTTTCTTGTACGACAACAATGACATTTTTCTTTTTCCTATGAAATATACTCTCTTCATCTTAGATTTGATACCATGTTAAAGTTTAAGCTATTATTAGGTTACCTTTCAATTTACTAGATAACAATAGCATAGATAGGATCACTGAGAGAAACACGATCACAAGATACCCAACATTTATCTTGGGAAACCCTCATGGGGAAGAAAACCCAACAAAACTTCCTTAATATAGATAGCCAATACAATGCCAAGACAATGAACCAAACAACACAAAAATTCCTCTCACAAGGATGTGCCTCTCTCTCTCTCTTCCTTCTTCCAACAACTGGTAGCTGCAGCTTCCTTCAATACTTGCGCACTAGATGAGTGAGCTAAGTGTGTGTACAAATGAGGCGCTGGCCTCTCTTATTTATACAATCTGATAGGCACTGAACTGGGGTGTCTTTTCACTGGCTGGGTCGACTTCTCATTTTGGGTGGTTATAACCACTTTAATATATTCTGACTGGGATGACTTTTCATTTAGCTTATTACAATTAGGGTTTGACCAATCCGCAATAGGGGATTTGGTCATTTACAATACCCAACATAATCAATCCACAAAAGGGGATTGATCTAATCAATAATGAATATATTTAATCTTTTACTTTATCCACAAAAAGGGATAAGAATATTCTTTGCAGTTACACAATATTTTAACAGTCACCACCTGATCAGAAAGTCCGGCTTATAGCCAATAAAGATTACCAGAAGTAGTCACCAAAAAGTATCCCTGCCCGAGAACAAAGCAACAATAAAACTACATGTACAAGCTTACTTGTTGGTTAGTACTTCATATAATCAATGAATTTTCTAATAAATAAGCAATTGAGCAATAAATATTGACGAAGTCAATGTTTGTACAATAGCAACGATTACAATATCACTTCTCAATATATGCTAAAGAAACTTGACATTCAATGTAACAAATTAACACTTCATAGATAATGCCTTAACCAACCATTCAATTGCTTTAAAAGTAAAACGATAGCTACACAGGTGTTTATAGCACAAGGAAGGTGACGAAAACACTAGGGTTAGTAGGGCTATGTATGCTAGGGTTAATATAGTTAGGGTTTGTTCAAAGGTATTGGAAGTTGTATGATCAAGTTACTCAACACATGTGGCCTTAGATCAGTGAATTCCTAGGGTATATGGAGTCAAAAGGAGGACGCAAAAGTTGAAGGATCAAATGATAATGGTAAAGACTAAGGACACGAGAGCTAAACCTTGAGGTGTTGCTATGGCAAGGCCTCGAGGATGAAACCCTAGGGGAGAGAGGCTCACTTTGGTGTAGGGGAACTAGGACTCAATGCTCTCTCCTCCTTCCTTGTCTCAATGGAAAAATGGCTAGCTCAAAAGATTGCATAAAAATAAGACAAGAAGGTTTGCAAGTAACGTGTTTCTATGGCAAGGATTTACCAGGCAAACCCTAGGGAAAATCAGCTCACCAAGGTGTAGGGGAACTAGGCCGTGATGCATTTTCTCTTTCTTAGCTCAACAAATAAGAAAAATGGCTAGAATGGAAGAAGATGTATGGAGTGTTGCTATGGCAAGGCTCAATCCTCTTCAACAAGAGCTAGAAAGAAAGAATAGAGTGTTGCTAAGGAAAGGCTCTATCTCACTTCAGCAAATAAAATGGCTTAAAACCTTGGTAGGGACATGAGACAAGGACCTTCAATGTGTGCTTGTCACCTAGGGTTTAATTCAACAAATTATAACCATAAATGCAAGAAAAACAATACTACAACCATTCAATTAAGAAGTTTTGCATAAATTCACTTACATTTAACCAAGAAATCATATAGCAAACCCTAGTTGTAATACCTTCCACCAAGAGAAATGCCAAAATGCCAACAAAAGTCCAAAAATGTCTTCCTTCAACAAGTGCGCCTCACAATTTTAGCCAATAGCTCCAAGGATAGTGCAAATTTCAGGCCTGACTAATGAGTGAGCAAAAGATGGAAAAATGAAGGTAAAAACCCTCAATTTATATAGTACAATGACCTAATTTTACTTTTTAGGTCATAAAAAGGTCGACAAGGCCAAAATACTAAAATCATATTGTTTTACATTAAATGTTTAAATTAAAACCCTAATCAAGCAATAGAAGGATGTCATCCCCTTTCTAGGGTGACGTTAGCCCCTTTGAGGGAAAATGCATCCTCATGAAGCAAAACGTTATCCCTCCTTGGGCTTCTCCAAGCTGCCACACGTGCCAAACTGCCATGTCCATCTGCCAAAATGCTCATGAAGAAAGGATGATTTCATGAACCTCCTGGGTGACATCCTAGGCCTTCCAAGGCCAACGTTCCACTGAAAAGGGCACAATCCCCCTAGGTCAAGCTCTGTCAGGGTGCCTCTGCAAGAAGTCCTTCTTCTCTTTGGTGCAAATCCCTTTGTCATGTTTGTGCCCCCTGTTGGGGTCTCAACATCCATCTGGTGGGCTCTTCATCCCCATGGAGGTTTGAACTAATCATCTCCCCATGTGTACCTGTCCAACATGGTACCTGTCCGTCGAGCATGATCCTGCACATTAACAGTTGCGCCCTCCATGGGCTCATAAGTTACAGGGATCATAGCAATGTCAATCACATCTCATCATAAATATTATTAAACATGTGCATAAAACCCCTATTGCCCCAGTTTAAAAGATTAAAGACATTATACAAGCCTGCAATACAAGTCTGGGGAAAGTGACAGGGCTTCCTATTGGGCTAGTGTCCACTGGAGAAGGAAAGTTCCCGGAAAAGACTAAATCTAAGCCATGTAAGTGGGTGATGTGGATAATGGATGTCTTGACAATGGTCACAGTGAAAGTAGGGGAACACAAAGCTTTACCTATGGGTGCCTTTGTAGAAGGCAAGCTGCACCTGTCCTGGATGCAATTGTTTCCAATCCCATTCATGCCTTTTATTCTTTATTCTTATTGATTTTTCTTCAAGAAGCTAATCAAGGGACACTGCCCTGGCCTAGTGACCAGTGGTGACAATGTTACCCACAAGTACTTTCACAGAAATGAGAAGGTTGGCTCGTGATGAGACCCCCTTTTCTCTTGGTCATGCAATCAAGAGTCACTACCCTATTGTGGTAACCAGTTGCTAGTAGAGTCATACTGCTAGGTACCCATGGACCTAATAGGCTGGCTCATGATGAGACCCCCTATCCTCTGAATAAGTCTTGTTTTATTATTTTTATGGGTCCCCCTTGTTTCTTGGTGAGAATCCTTTTACTGCTTTCTCGGGGATCCCTGGGCAAAGAATCTCGAGGTTTATTTTTAGGCTTTTATATTTTGCCAACTTGCTTTTACCTTTTGGGCCTTTACCCCCTTCTTCCCACAAGGTAAGGTGCAACCCTCAAATGATTGGCCAACCCAATGCCTGGACAAATGCAATGGGGTAGATGAGTGGGAAGCAGGATGAAAAAGTGGTAATATGAAAAGAGTGGATGATGGCTTTTCATAAATCCCCCCAGTGGAAAACCAAAACCTACGGGCACAGGCTTGCTAGGGCATCTTGTCATTCCCCCCAAACATGGTCAAGTGGACAAGTATAAGATCCAATCATTTGTTAGAAATACAAGGAATTAAATGCACATATTCAAAGGTTTTGAGGATCAGAGTGACACATACCATGATACCCGGACTCATTATCTCATGGAGAAAGAACCATCTCTGACACAAGACCAAGCCAATGGTGATGGATGTTGCTGCTTCTGGCCAAGTAGAGGCCCTGAAAGGGAGAAAAGGAGGGCCCTTCAAGGCCATGCCTAAGTTGATCTAGCTCTCGGTACTCCATGTCTAGGACCTACAGGCCTCGAGACATAATCTCCTAGTTATCCCTAAAAGTGGGGATAACATGACCTAACCATGATCCATGCAGACCCATTACATTATTATCCCACGCAGGGGAGCGGAAATTCCAGTTACAAAAATACATGCTAAAGGCCAAAAATGCCTTGTAGAACCAGGAAGTCTCTGACTGAGTAGCATCTGATGATGCCAATCTTCATGGTACATGGAGTTGACCCCCTAGTTGAATAGGTGGTCAACACACTCTTTATAGGATTCCTAAAGGATAAACAAGGATAGATCAACTAACTAAGAAAATAGATTAGATCTAAATACTTTGTTGAAATAATTAACTCTTGCATGCAGTGGAAAAGATGAGAAAAACATTCACACAATACATAATAATTTTTCTGCTCATGAAATCCTTTCCCCTTGTTGTCCATGTATGTTGCATTGTAGGTTGTAAGACAACCTGAATGACCCAACCGTATGTTGTATGAACCTATCGTGAATCGTACGACCTTGTTGTGGGTTGTACAGTGATGCTCGTGGGTTGTGTGACCCTTATGGCACCCTCCTGGTGGTTGTATGACCTTAGCCACGAGTTGTGTGACCTCCATGGATGCTCGTACGGCTCTCCAAAAAAATTTCTAGCCTCCACCCTGCTAGTACGACCTGTTGAAATCTTCTTGGCTGCAATATTTCTCCTTTGAATTGAGCAAGTAGTCCTTCTTCCTCCTCCATGAGTCACTAACTCCAATAGATGTTAATCTTGTGATGTGTCTCCTCCTCTCACCTTGGTTTATTTTTATAATCTTGAGTTGAGCCAAAACCCTAACCTCCAAAGTGATCAATGGTTGAGATTAAATCTCACCTCATTTGAGATCAATGGCCAAGATTCATTTAATTAATTAAATTCACTAATGCCAAAAACTTAGGCATTTCATTTAATTAATCTCCATTAATTATAAAATGACATTCACTTTAATAATTAAATTATTAAAGTGAATTTCCAAAGTTCTGAGAGGTATTACTGACAAGCTTCACATGTTAGACACAAACCAATGTGGAGATACCTGCCAAGCGACAAAATTCAACACAAGAGCCAAAAAAGCTAGAAAAAAAAAGCCAAGCCAAAAACTCCTTGGAGAGATGTATCAGAGGGTACAAGGGAAGTGGAGGAGGCTGAAACCTCTCTATATTTGTTTCCTAAAGGGAAGAAAACACTACTTTGCAAATCCAACACCTTTGTATATGTGTCTCTCTTAACATTTGAGGTCGAAGAGTAAGAACTCATGATAAAAAACTATCCAAAAGTGTTGTTTCACAGTGTGTCTCTCCATTTCAAGGGAGTGCTTACTGTTGTTGTTTGGGGGTGGAGTTTTTCCTTCTTGAAGGGTGAGTCTTGTCCTAGGATCTGAATCGTTAACTCCACATAGATCTTCTTGGTGGGGGGTAGGAGTGATCCGAAATCGGATCCAGAAGCCTGACAGGGCTTGAAAAATGTTCAAAAATGAAAGTGCTCGGAATGCGATGAAACCAGTGCCATTGCGTCCATCTCGTCTTCCTGATTTTGGCGGTATATTTAATTTGTCAAATAGGCTCTGTATGGAGAAGATATCGCATTATGTCCGATAAGTCAAACAGGTAAAAAAAAAATTGTTGACTGTATAGTCCGTACAGTCTGATGTGGCAGGGTCGTACGACTATACGATGATGTGTCAGGTGTTGATGTGGTAGAGTTTGATTGGAAGGCATGGTTGAATGATATCGTGACACATGGCATTTTGTTGGCTAATGGTAAGGTGCCACGTGGCCCAGTCATGGGCTGCCACGTGGCACCCCATTATTGGCTGTTGGTCTATTGGTTGTTGTTCAAAATATTTTGTAGTCCACCGGATTCGAACCGTGGACCTCCCCACCAGCGCAACGCCTTAACAAAGTCCGTCTGACCACTATACCATCACTTGTTCCTTATTACATATATGACTTGGTATATATTTAAAATCGAGTTATGTGATAAGTTGGCAGGGGTCCGGGCTAGGGCTTAGCCCCAGCCCCCGGTTGCACTCCTGATATATGTGACCCTACCTCCGTTGGTATACGCACAGGGTAATTTAAATGTTAAACCCCACGGTTCTATGTGTCACATACAACCTCCGCGCGAGTTTTCAAATGGGGTTTATGTATTAAAGCCTCTAGTCAAATAGCCCGTGACATATGACCATAGTCGGAGCGCACGGGAGTGGTTTCAAAATGGTTTTAAGTGTTAGCCCTCTTTATTATAGCACGAGGTCCTATGACCCATATGCCCAGGTGCCTAGGCGGTTAGGGGCTGGCACACCCTTAACCCTCCTATGGTTTGCACCATTGGTGTGGTTGCACTCAGGGTTGGGTTTTCACGCTATTTATTGCGTGTGTGCCAGGTTCACACAACAAGGGTGCGTTTTGTAGATGCAGAGACAACAAGCTTGAAGAGGGAGACTTCCAGGAGGCCTAACTTCTTCATTTTTCGACCGATTGAGGTGCCAAAAGAGCCTAGACAGGGGTTTTTCGACGCTCTGAAGCCATTAGAGAAGTTAGAGTAGAGTTATACTAAAGGGAAACCAAGCCAAAGCCATTTTAATGCAGAGAAGCTTTTGAGGAGGAGACGCTGTCGGATCATTTCTGGGAGCTCCAGACGTCCGTTTTGCTTGCCGTTTTCTTTGCATGGTTCTTGAGATCTGGAAGAACATGACCAGATCAGTATTGTAGCCATTTGGCATTGCAGCAATGTGCTTTTGAGATTTTGAGCAGAAATAAAGAATCCTTCCCCACAGAGACAAAGGCCTGGAGACGTAGGCAAAGTTGTGCCGAACTCCATTATCAATCTGCGTGTTATGGTTTGCTATCTATTATTTCATTTCAGATTTGCATATGTGTATATGGATGTCATAATTCCTCTTCTTTCCTCATTCTTTCACTAAGTTTCTCAAATGGTTAATTAATGCATGCAAAATTAAAACTCAACCATAAGTCATTAAAAGATCCTACGGATCAAGTGGTATCAGAGCTAGT
>JASDQU010247859.1:0-11346 GCA_032191745.1 Picea mariana
ATATATACCAAGGAGACATTTTCATTTTGAATCATCTTGTACTTGAACATTTAAGTGGGGTAAAAGGAGGTTGCCCCCTCGAAGAGGCTTATTATCTGAAATTATCTCAGTTTCAAGGCGTTGAGTACTTTTCCTGAGGTTTTTCCATGCTATATTGATGTTTGGTTCTTAACAACAAATGTACCCTTTCTACTTGAAGGGTCTAGCTTGGTCTTCTTTTCCTTGGGTACATGAATGTATACAGGACACCCAAATATCCTGAAGTGTCCAACCTTAGGCTTTACTCCGGTGAAAGCTTCTTCGAGAGTCGTGTTCTTTAGAATCTTATGAGGACTCCTGTTCTAAACGTACACATCTCTCATGGATGCCTCTACCCACAGAATCATAGGTAGATTATGATCATGTATCATCACTTTGGTTGCTTCAACAATGGATCTATTCTTCCTCTCTGCAAACTCATTCTGTTGAGGGTTATAAGGAACGATGTACTCCCTCTTGATCCTTGCCTCAATATAGAAATCACTGAAATCCATGGAGGTGTACTCTCCTCCATTATTTGATCTTAGCACCTTGATCTTCCTTTCGATCAACTTCTCAACCTGAGCTATAAACTCTTGAAATATCGCAAGGAATCCATCCTTGGTCTTCAAGAAGTAAATCCATGTCTTTCGAGAGTGATCATCGATGAAGAGCACATAGTACAAGTATCCTCTCAAGGAAGCAATGGGCATAGGTCTACAAACATCTTTATGTATCAAGTCCAAGATCCCCTTAGATCTACTGTCACTACTTGAAAAGGACCCCTTGACATTCTTGCCAAGAGAACAACCTTTGCAAACACCATCATGCTCGATATGTATCTCTGGAAGACCTGTCACCATCTTCCCCAGAGCGGGAAGGGATCTATAATGTAAATGAGCAAGTCTCCTATGCCATAGCTTGCTCAAGCTAATAGTATCATGTAACAAGGCCTGAACTGGTCGGACAGTCAATCTGTACAAACTGTTTTCTCGAACACAAATAACCCGGGCATAATCCATGCATGAGTTCTTGTGCCATGCAAGAACTTTTCCTTCAGAGAAAATAACCTTGTAGCCTTTATCCTCTAAGGCAGAAACAAATACAAGGTTCCTTTTCATCCCAGGTACATATAGTACCTCACATAATTGAAGAGGTATGTCAGAATCTAGTTGGAAGGAAGAAGATCCAACTCCCTTCATAAGATATCTGGCATTATCACCAAGTACAACATGCAGACACGACTCTTTCTCTACAAGATCTAAGAGATGTTCTCTATATCCAATCATGTGTCTAGAAGCACCACTATCAATCAACCGAATATCACTATCAATAGGAATCGTACCTGTGAGTGCTGAAATGAAGAAGAATGCTTCATCCTTTACGCCTTCATCCCTCTGAGGTGGTTCTGAATCAACATCGATAGTGGATGCATGTTGTCTTCCTTTCTTCCTGGTAGGACAATTTCTCGCAATGTGTGCATACTTGTCACATCTGAAACATTGAATCTTTCATGTCTTTTCTTTGTTCATGACTTGGAGCTGTTGAAGTTCTCTTGTCATTGAATGATTTTCTTAAACTTCTTATTTTTCTTCTACCTTTCTTTGCATGAGAAGCAAGGGCTTGATTGTCATCATGATGGGAGTCTTGCATGCCTCTGGCTATAAGTCTGGTTTCCTCCTGTGTGCAGTCTGCCCATAAACGATCAAACTGAGGTAAATTTGCTCTTCCACTGATGCTTTCAATGAATGGTTCCCAATGGCTTGGAAGAGCAGTGAGAGTAGTCATGACAAGCTCTCTATCTCTTATGGTTTCTCCAATGTCACCTAACTGATCTCTGATCTCTAAAATCTTCATGAAGAAGGTAGCTGTGGTGTCATCTTTCGTCATCTTGAGATTTTGAAGTTGGTGTTTCAATGTAAGAGCTTTGTTAGTGTTGTTTGTCTCAAACATCTTCAACACATCATACATTAGATAAGTTGTCTTCAAGGTAGAAATGTGAGGTAGTAGATGATCTCTTACAGAGTAGATGATTGTCTTCCTAGCTTTGACATCATCTATCTTCCATTTAGCCTTCACTTCATCGGTTGGTATTGCTAGTAGAGTTCCTTCTCTCAATTTCAATAGGTCACTCTCTTCTAGAGTGATGTATAATCTTGACTTCCAGGAGTTGAAGTTGCTTGATCCATCAAGCCTATCTTCCACCAAAGTTATGTTCCTCATGGCTTGCACATTCTTCACAAACCCTAATGTCTAGGCTAGAAACCCTAGCTCTAGAAAACCTAACAATTTTCAAGAGGAAGTCTCTAGGAGGTTCGTTGGACTTATGACTGCCAACAAGAAGCCCTAGAGAATCAAGAAAACCCCAACGAGCTGCAAAAATACCCCAACGACCTGTATAAACCCTAATTGCAAAGGAGGGCGATCTACAAAAGGAGGAGGATGATTTTCTAGAAAGTACAATTGGCTTGTTGGCGGAGGTCAATGCTTGTGCAAGAGCCTTCTTTAGGTGCACTACTCTGATACCATGTTGAATTTTAATGGTTACTCAAGCACATGTATTTCTTTTTAGTTTTAGCATGAACTTGAACCATAAACAATGCAACAATACAATAGTTGCAGTAAACCAAGATTACAAGAAGAATAACCATGCACAAGACACAAGAAGTTATCCTGGGAACACCCTTCTTAAATAAGGGAAAAACCCAACAACCCTTTGCTTATATGGCCAAGAGAAGAAACCCTCTCACATAAAAACCTAGCGCACACAATAGGGTGCTCTATGACCAAGAAAGATAACGCATAGAAAATTGTGCACTAAATTTCAACTCTCCAAGTATGTGTTGTGAGTGAATGAGTGATATGATCCTCAATGGGGATCTATCTCTCTAATATATACATGAACTAACTCAAAAAATAGACATGTCTCTTCATTGTTACAATAGGGTCGACTTGTACAACTCAAAAATACAATTTATAATTACATCATATATAAATGCGTTTTTACAGTGGGGCTAACTTGTACCCTTCACAATACAAATTAGGGTTTTACAATAGTCTTACTCTTTGACAATATAGCAAGGGGTCTCTCACACATCCTGTAGTGCTCTGCCACTAGAGACAAGTCCACATGTTCTCAACCACAGGGAGCATCACTTTGAACATATCAACTCAACTAAATCCATAGGAGTACGAACTGGAGAGCCATCTCAAGTCGACTCAACTAATTCCATAGGAGTACGATAGGAGACCATCTCAAGTCATCTCAACTCAATCCAGAGGAGCATGACAAGAGACCAACACAAGTCATCTCAACTCAGTCTAGAGGAGAACGATCTAGAGAATGTTTCATGAAGCTGCAATCATCATGTAGCTCCCTCCTAGAGCTATCATCTGTGACCTGCCTGGAACAAGAACAATAACAAAGGAAAATAACAAACACCATTCTTCAATACTCTTTCCGTGTTGTGATCAATCATTCTTACATAGTAACTTATTTGTAACAAATACATCTCCATGGTAGCTTCCATGAAATCTTGTAAGATAACCTACTCGAGACAAAAACAATAAAAGTATTTCTAGTATAATGGCATTTTCACAGGAATGGATAGCAATTTCATGATGATCAACATAGCATGATCAAGGTGAACTTCCCGGGAGCAAAACAAGAAATATCTTTCTAGAGGAGATGTTAGTTCATCTTGCAAACAAGCACAATAAGCATCTATATCAATAGTATTCACATGCCATCAAGTATTCATTACATCTAGTAGTAATAGAACCTTTCAAAGACTGCTTCACAATTTTTAATGTAGCAACTATTTGCCTTGATATGTGCAAATTTGAAACTTATCAATTTAAACAATCAAACCTGGAACCGTAGCCTCAACTGCTATGGAGGGTGTGCTTGTTCCTCTGAATGCACTGGATCCAAGATCATTGCTTGGACAAGGTCTCTTGTACATTCCTTGCAAATATACTCATGCTTTGCTAGATGATATAAGTTGAAAAGGATATACAAGTGCATACCTTTGAAATCTTTGTAGCATCATCGAGCTTGTCTTCTAGTCTGAAACTAGACACTATCTTGACAAGAAGAGGTTAGAAATTGAATTAGAAGGTTCAATTATTAGAGAAAGCTAAAAACTCTTAAATTTCGACTTTGACCACAAAATCAATTTGACTCGAAGTCAACCTTTGACTTTGACTTTGACCAGTCAAACTTTGACTTTGACCAAAAACTCAAACCTGACGTTTTTTTCTAGCTGAGGGTACCAAGAGGTGTGCTAGGCTAGGGTGCAATAGGATGCCAAAGAAATATGCTAAATGCTTCACTATAGGTGCCTGAACAAATGATTTAGGGTTTGTTGTCGCTGCAAAATCCTGACTGCAACTGCAATTTGGTGCTACAACGAGCTTGACAAAGAACTTCCCATTCTACCTTCTAGCGGTTAGACTGTCTGAAGATAGTGTGGGCCCATAACCTGTTAAAATATTGATGTGCTCTTTTTACCATAGACAATATCACAATACTGTCACCCAACCATAGGCACGTAGCCACCCCCGAGCACCTTTAACCTTTGACATAATTATTTTGGAAATACATACTAGAACCAACAGATAAACCCTAGTTGCTAACTGCAACAACTCAAGACAAGTACAATGCTCCTTCTCCAAGGGTAGCGCACAAGAGAGAGAGTCTCCATATCCACAGAACAAGTACCATATGCAACTACAATAGTTGTAGTTGCACTGCTCTCTCAAAATTGCACCATACTTAGTAAGAATATCACCAAGAGTATCACCAAGAATATCACTTAATAGCGCTCGAGAGAGACCAAGACCAAGAGATGACCATACGCCTTGATTCCTCCTTGCAACTGCAACTGTAGCTCTCCACGAGACTTGTGCTTTCACTGAGTGTACAAATGAGCTAAAACGTCCTCTATTTATATTAATCTGTCCAGTGACCTTTCTGGTTGGGCCAACCTGACTTTCGAATAATTATATTCTAATATTATTTATTTTGCTAGGCCGACTTGTCTTCTAGGGTTTTCACACATTTGTTTAGGGCTTCCTTTTCTTCTGGAATAGTCCATTCTAGTCAAAGGTTACACGTGGAGGTTAATACCTCCCGTAGATACTGTAACATTAACACTATCTTGGTTAATGGAGCTTCAGAGCTTAGAAGTTTGTGGTTATGGTGCTTTATGAGATGCTTCTTGGCCCTATGGTGTATCATTGGTGGATGCATGGTGTGATCCTAGTTCATAGAAAACTTATAAGGGTCCAACACATGGTCCCCTTTTATTATAACTTTGGTTTGACGAGTTTTACTAGGAGAAATGACCATGGTCTGACATTTTTGTGAAGTGTACCCTCATTGGTACAAACATGAAAACAATCATTTTATTTTTATTTTGATGGACGACACTCTTTTATCTCATACCAATGGTAGAAGGTATATATGTGATGGGGCCACCACTCTATGCATTAAAGTATCATCTTTTTAAAGTGGAGCAATACCCTTATCCATTGAGTGATATCTTGACCTCCATGAGATGGCACATAGAGTACTTGATTAAACTATTATGAAGCAACCATATGATTTAAAGGGGATATGTGATTATGCTGTAATATTAAAATGTTTTAATTCTAAATCATAAAGTATGTGAAGGGGTCGTGAGATAAAATTCCCATGGAGCTGTCCCCACTTTCCCATGATTTAAAAAATATATTATAATATTATTTGAGGGTCCATTACACATAAATCCATGGGGGTTGATGGGTCTCCATTTTGACACCCTTCTCTCCTCTTTCACGACCACGACATGTATATCTTTTTTCCTTTTGTATGTGCTTAAGACTCATTTCTTACCTTGTCACCACTCTCCTAGGGTATATATCTATAATTTCCATTTAAATTCTTAATTTCCTTTTAATAGTTAAGTTAAAGAGTGTTTTAAAGTTTATCTTGAATTATTGTATATATATACATGTGTGTGTTCACAATAAATTGAGTTGATCAAGTTTACAAAAGATATATCATTTCCAGGTCTTTTGAGCCATTAAATAAAGGCCGCAAGGTGATAAAGAGGTATCTTAAGAAGTTATAAAGATTAATATAAAATATATTCTCAACATACAAATGTCCTTGACATATTAGCACATAAATGTTCCCAACATATGAAGTATTCCCAAGATATGATAAGGGTACACTTGCACATGTACCAACAATACAACATGCTATAGTTTCCACTCATGGGTAATCTGGATGTATTATGTTGAATTTTCATTATATTTGGCTCAAGTATGAGGTTTATTTCAATTTTAGCTTTTACTTGAACCATAAACAAATGCAGCTACACTATTAACAATTTGCTGCAATAACCAAGATCACAAAAAGAAATACCATGCACAAGAACACAAGAAATATCATTGGAAACCCTTCTCAACAAGGGAAGAAAACCCAGCGAATCCTTTGCTATATTCTTAAGAGAAAGAACTCCCACATCATAGACCTAGCACACAAAAGGGTGCTCTCCAAAACCAAGAAAGGCTAGCACCCAGGAGAGGTGCGCACTTCAACCCTAGAATATGTACTTACTGAAATTTCCAAAATCACATGTGTGTTATGTTTCATCAATGGGGAAATCACCTTTATTTATATTGGACTGGACACATCAAAAGTGGTGTCTATTGGCACAACAGGGCCGACCTCAATAACTCAGAATATAATTAATAATTACCATATTAATTTATCTTTTACATTAATTATCTTTCACTTTATGGTGGGGCCGACGTGTAGCCTTTACATCACAATTAGGGTTACATGTAAATCTAACTCTTAGAAAATATAGCAAGGGATCTCACACACCCACTAGTGCTCAGCCACTAGGGGCACACCCACCTGTGCTTAGCCACAGGGATGTCCAACTCAACAAATCTCTATCTCACTGAGTCTCAAAAGAGAGTCATTTGGACACACACTCACTAGTGCTTAGCCACTAGGATCATGTTTACATGTGCTCATCCACATGGACGTCCTACTCAATAGATATCTATCTCACTCAGTCTCACAGGGGAATCATCTGGAGTACCACATCGTCTCAACTCTCGACACATAGGAGAATAATAAGCCCATCACATGGGTTGCTTCACCCCTCATAGGGGTACACATAGTTTCATCTCAAATGACACACCCATCTCATGGGCATCTTCCCTACACATGGGCACACAACATTCCATCTCCGTCTCAGAGAGGAACGATAGACCCATCTCATGGGAACACCCAACTCACGGGCTCTCTCACAGGCTGACTCACTCAGTCTATGTCCTGGAGGATGTCTCACGAAGTTGTAATCATCAACACTTCCTCTCAACTAGGGAGGCATTCTCCACCAGGCCAAGTCTCTCACGTAAGTACTTGAGCTTCATCTTGGTTGTAATCATCAACACTCCCTCTCAGCTAGAGAGGTATTCTCCACCAAGCCAAGTCTCTCACAGAAGTACTCAAACTTCGTCTTGGCAAGTGGTTTGGTGAAGATATCTCCAATCTTCTCATGGGTAGGATGGTACTNGTCCTGGAGGATGTCTCACGAAGTTGTAATCATCAACACTTCCTCTCAACTAGGGAGGCATTCTCCACCAGGCCAAGTCTCTCACGTAAGTACTCGAGCTTCATCTTGGTTGTAATCATCAACACTCCCTCTCAGCTAGAGAGGTATTCTCCACCAAGCCAAGTCTCTCACAGAAGTACTCAAACTTCGTCTTGGCAAGTGTTTTGGTGAAGATATCTCCAATCTTCTCATGGGTAGGATGGTACTCAATGCCATATCTACACCGGAGGCATATCTCAGTCCATATTCAACAGTGCCTCGTAGATATCTCAATACATGCTTCATTGTTATCCAGTGAGTCTGTCTCAACTGACTTATGAACTAACTAAGTACATTCAATGCATAGCATATATCAGGTCTGGTGATAACCAGATACATCAATGATCCAATCGGTTGTTGGTATAAATGTGGATCAATCTCGTTTTGAATCAACATCATTCATTTTCTTCAAATCCATCACCATCGGTGTAGGCATGGATTTGCACTTTGTCATACCTGTTATCACACAGTTTGTAGCTAGGTCAAGTGGCTATGAAGTAGAAGGCCAAACTGGCGTAACAGGAACCTACCCCACCCAATGTCACCACGATGGGGAAGTTCTTTCTCTTTAGGGAGGTTAGGCCCAAGGGAGACGTCCACGGTAACCTGGAGTTTTGAAGAGGCTAAGGTTGTAGTAGTCAAAGTAAAGTTCCCCCTTCATAGGTCACCACCAAGAGCAGATAGTCGGACTAAACAACCAATAATTAAATGTAGGCCCAAATGAGAACACCTGCCTAGAACAAAGCAACAACAAAACAATACATGCAGGCTATGATTCAATGGGTTAGTACTTCATATAACTATCTGATATCAATACATAAGCATTAGATATTGGCGAGATCAATGTTTATAAATACAACAATGAAATAATATCAATTCATCAATATATACCAAGATGATGTAGCAATCAATGTGTCAAATCAATCCTTTATTCAATAAATGCTCTTAAACCATCATCTAATTGCCTATGAAGAAAACTTGCTGTGTCAAGATGGAATAACCAAGGATGATGCCAACCTTATTAGGGTTAGTAGTTAGTTAGGGTTTCAATTTATAAGAGTTTGAAAGTTTGTTTGATCACTGTCACTTCAACGTTGGAGACCTAAGATCAGTGCCTAAGGGTAAATGGAGTCAAACTAAGGGAGGACGCAAAGGTTGAAGGGAAAAGGCTAAGGACTAGAGGGAAGGGTTCTGAGGTGCTGCAATGGCAGGGCTCCAGAAACAAAACCCTAAGGGAAAAAGGCTCACTCTGGTGTTGCTTAAGCAAGGCCTTGTGCTCTTTCCTCCTTCCTTAGGTTTAACTTGGCAAAACGGCTAGCATAAAATATGAATCAAGACACGAGAGTGTGGTGAGGGAGAGTGTTGCAAAGGCAAGGCCCTATCACCAAACCCTAGAAGCAGGACGACCCTAGGTGTAGATAACCTAGGCATGGGACGTCTCCTCCTTCTTGACTTTTAAAGGGACAGCTAGCACAGTGGAAGAAGCAATAAGAGTGTAGCAATGGCTAGGCTCTTCCTTCCTTCTTCAATGGCTGGAAATCTCTCTTTTAGGGGACATGAGACAATGAATTACTTGTGTGTTTGTCCCCTAGGGTTTTAAAATCAGAAAAATTTATAATAAATGCAAGAATATAAGACTAAAACCATTCAATTAAGAAGTTTTGCATAAAAAACACTTACATATCATGATGAAATAGCATTGCAAACCCTAGTTGTAAAATTTCTTTCAAGAGAAATGCCAAAAATTCCAAGAAATGCCCTCCTTCAACAAGTACGCCTCACCCAAAGAGAAGAAATACCCAAGTAGGGCGCAAAAATCAGATCTCACTAATGAATGAGTGTTGTGTTATTGTCAAAATGAGGATAAAACTCCTCAATATATACTGTATCAATGACCTTTAATTAAATTTAGGTCATAAAAATTAGTCGACAAGGCTTTAAACCAAATTATATTGTTTTTACATTAAAATGTCAAATTAAAACCCTAATTGAGATGTAATAAAGGTAAAATTCCCTTCAAGGGAGGTGCTAGCCCCTTTTAGCGCAAATGAGACATCCAAGAGCAAAACGTTAGCCCCCCAGGGGCTTCTCCAACATGCCACACGTGCCACTGCTACCCAATCTGCCTCCAATAATGACCATGAAGTTGGATGATGTCATGGTAAGGGTGGGGGCGCTCTGAGCCTTCCAAGGCCAACGTTCCACTGAAAAGGGGCCATTCCCCCTAGGTCGGGCTCTGCCAAAGCACCTCTGGTGAAACATCCTCTTCTTCTCCGGTGAAAAACCTCGTTCAAACACTGTCCTGTCTTTGCCCCTCTAACGGGGTCTCAACAAGCATCTGATGGGCTTTTCAGCCCCATGGAGGTTCGAACTAATCATCTCCCCATGTGTGTTTGAACTAATCATCTCCCCATGTCTACCAGTCCAAATGGTACCTATCCATCGAGCATGGTCTTGCACATCAAAAGCTATGCCCTCCACGGGCTCATTAGTCACAGGGATCATAGCAATGTTAATCACATTTCATCATTAATATTATCAAACATATGCATAAAAACCCTGATATATCATTCAATAGCTCAAAGACTTTACAAAAATGTACAATACAAGATCGAGAAAAAGGACAAGATACCCTATTGGGCTAGTCTCCATAAGGAAAAGAAAGTCTCCAAGGGGTTTCATCCAAGCCATGTAAATGAGGTGAAGTGGTTTAAGGGATGTCTAGACATACGGGTAGAGTGAGAGCCAGGGATGCATGATATTACCTGTGGATGCCTTTGTAAAAGGCAAGTTGTACCTATCATGGATGCAAATTTTTCCAAGCCCCTTTTTGCCTTTATTATTTTCTTTATTTGTTTTTTCTTTTTCCTTTTTCTTTTTTTATTCAAGGGCCAACCAGAGGACACTGCCTTGGCATGGTGACCAGAGCTGACAGTGTTACCCACAAGTACTTTCATAGTGATGATAAGGCTGGCTCGTGATGAGACCCCCTTTCCCTTGGCCATGCAACCAAAGGTCACTGCCCTGGTGTGGTAACCAGATGGTGGCAATGTCATGCTGTTAGGTACCCATGAACATAATAGGTTGGCTCGTGATGAGACCTCCTATCCTCTTGATCAGGTCTTGTTTGTTATTTTTTCAGGTCCCTCTTGTTTCTTGCTCAGAGGCATTTTATTATCTTCTCAGGGATCCCTGGGCGAAGCATCTCGATGTTTCATTTTTAGGCTTTTATCTTTTACCAGTTGCTTTTACCTTCTGGGCCTTTAGCCCCTTCTTCCCATGAGATAAGGTGCAACCCCACAAACAGATCATCCTAATGCCCGAACAAGGGGAATGGGACAGATGAGCGGGAGACAAGATGGAAGAGTGGTGGTATGATGGGAGCGAACGATGGCTCTTCAGAAATCCCCCAGTGGCAAACCAAAACCTATGGGTACAGGCTTGCTAGGGCGACTAGTCAATCTCCCCAAGCATGGTCAAGTGGGCCAATGTAAGATCCAAGCAGTCGTCAGAAATAAAAGGAATTAGATGCATGCATTTAAAGGTTATAATGATCAAAAGTGACACATACCATGATACCTAGACCAATTACCTCATGGAGCAAGAGCCTTCTCTGATACAAGACCACGCAGATGGCGATGGATGTTGTTTTTGCTGACAAGACAAATCT
>JASDQU010247860.1:6188-16545 GCA_032191745.1 Picea mariana
CCCAGGAAACACTAACTCAATAGCTGGAAGAAACAAAGTGGTAATCTCCCTCCCCCTATTATATCCATCTCCTTAGAAGGAGACATACAGTTGGAAGCATGATACCCAGATGCTGAACTCTAGATGTCAATGACATTATCCCCCACTAGGTGTTTCTGCTGAATACCCAATGAAAGAAATGGGAGTGATATGGGTCGTTACTTGATAATTTGACCCAATTTTTTGTGCTCTCTAATAAAATACATGCAAGTTCAACTTTTTGGGTTGTATAAGATTTATGATTGGCAAAGGCATGATGTTTTCTATAGCTAATTTAAAGAACACTTTAAGACTCTCCCAAAGGTGGAAGGATTAGTACACATTTACATCAGTCCACAATCTGGACAGTTTAGTGGAGAAAATATCATATTGAAATCTCATGAATATATCTACTATGGCTAGTCATGAGGTCTCGAATGTCTCTTACCTACGTGAGATGTATGATGAAGCATTGAAGGGTGTTAAGCATCGATTGGTTCAGAATTCCATTCCCAAAGGACTGGTATTTCTGGGAGAACTACCTAATGAGACTGATAGACATTTCTATCCCAAAATGGACCATTTGGTGTGTTTCCTGCCAGGCACTCTACCTTGGGAGCAACGAGAGGCCTAACAAAACAGAGAGCAATGCAACAAATGAACGGGGTTGGAAAATCTTTCAAGTTTTTAAGTCTCATACTAAGGTTGATTCTGGAGGCTATAGTTCTTTGGTTGACGTGACAGTGTTGCCTCCTTTAAGAAGAGGTAAAATGGAGGGTTTCATTTTGGGCAAGACTCTCAAGTATATTTACTTATTTTTTGATGATAGCAATATGCTCCCTCAAGACAGGTATGATTTCAACACAGAAGCTCGCCCTTTTCCAGTCAGCTTGCAGAGGACTGAAAATTCTCTTTCCCAAAGTAAAGTGTCATCACATGCTTCTTGAAAGAGCTCTCTGTGCCCAAATTAATATGTTGACCTGAGTAAGCGTGGAGAAAATCGGAAAGGGATGACTCTTGTTGCAACATCATTTGATGGTTACTTCCATCTTATTGATGGCCAAACAGCTTGCGCTAATGTTATTGATATTGGAGAGACTTCATATAGCAGGTTTCTAGCTGATAATGTTGATGGAGGTGATGATCTTGATCTCATTATGACAACCATGAATGGAAATGTATTATGTTTTTCAACTCCTGCTCCACATCATTCATTAAAGACATGGACATTCAATGAGTATAGGTGGAAGTTAAATCAATGTTCGCATGTGGTTGAAGATTTTTCTCATCACTCGGGTATCAATTTGATCCAAACTTTCATGCAGGTTCATTTAATCAAAGACACCTCAGGCACAATTGGCAAAGGATTGGTTTCATATCACCAAATTTCCTGTAGAATATCAGGCATCTCTCAATAGGTCAAGGATAAAATCATGGAGCAACTGGTAGCTTTATCCTCATTAAATGATAACTCAAATTCATCCATGGAAAGTGGCAAAGCACTTAGTAAGCATATTAGATTTCCAGATTCTTAAGATTTATGGTAGAGCTAATTCCATCTCTATGTCAAAGGTTTGAGGCATAGCATCCAGGTGACTGGTATTTTCTACAATATTAGAAAACAAGATTTCAAGGGTGACTGCCCAATTTTGTGCTGAAGTTAAGCAGATCTTTTGGGTAAAATAGAATATCCAAAAATAAGGAAAGATATGCAGCATCATGAAGAGATCTTCCAAGTATAATTTTAGCTCTCGAAGATGCTTGATCCACTTTATAAGGACCAACTAGCAACGAGGAGTTGATGAAGTTCTAGATTTTTGGAGATTTTGCTAACATTTTCGAGCACCATTTTTAATTTTCGATGACATTGTTGGCAAACCACTTGTCAGTTACAGAGGAGACAGAGGAGAATGGATGATCGTGTGGCAGATATATCCATATTTCAAGTAATAACTCCAGCATTCAGTGAGATTTCTTCTAGCATTTTGAGGCAGAGGACCAACAATCAATGAAATTTGTCGAGAGGATAAATCCACAAGCAATTTCAACAGTTCGAGAGCCTTTGGAGATTCATTGAAAAATATTTTTTCTTTTTCTTTTTAGTTTCCTGTTCTTAGAAACCAACAATAGTTTGTTTTATTATTTTGATTATTTAAACTATCACTTTCTATGTAAAGGGGGATTCTTTTGGTTGATATGGGAGCCCAATGAGCTTTTTTGTAATATTTTCAAGATCAACTAGTAATAGAGAAGTGCATTTACAGGATTCTCGTGTAGAAGCGTTGGTGGTGTGTTCCCTTTCTATTTTAAGTTATTTTCCTGTTATCTTTCATGTACTTTCATTTCTTATTATTGAAAGAAAGTTATAGAGCAGAATTTATGTATGCATACTCTGTGTCTAATTTTTCAATAATCTCTATGTTATTTATCCGAAGCTTTGCAAAGGAATTCTTAATTGCTCCTATGTTCAGTGGATCTCTCCCATTTTACCCCATTCATCCACACTAAATCTAAGACGATCCAACAGTTTTTAATATCCCGCCCTGTGGAGATATTTACTTCTAGATCTGAGCTGATCCTTACTTTATAAACAAACCCCATAGCCCAATGGAATTCTAAAACAATCCTTCAGCCAAACATCTCAAATCTAAAACAAATTTCGCACATTATAACTAGCCTAACATCTAAAATCTAAAACCAAGATAGATCAGACAGAGAGAGCCCTCTCTGAGTCTTGGATGGCTAGAGCCAGGACTTCAAGTGGTTTGATGCTACCTCTGTGACTGCCTTCACAAACTTGGGCAAATTACAGAGTGCTAACAGAGTGGCGACCACACTGGGGAACTTTCTCTAGCAGTGCACTTCAAGTTTTAGTTTTGACTTCTGATGGTGAACATAATCCAAACACAGGAAGGTTGTACCATTCACCCGGCGACTCCATTGTTCAAGATCCCGAGCTTCAAATTTCAGAGCGAATTCACTGCCAAAGAATCTAGATTTCAGAGCATTGATGGTGATCCAAGATGATGGGGTATGTGGCAAACCTTTTATCCAGTGAAATGTTACAAACTTTGAGGGATGAGTTAGCATAATTTTAGATTGATAAGAATTTCTTAAGAGTAGTATTTCTTTGTTTGAAATCCAGTCGATTCACACCTGAAGGTAAAAGTTGTTTTCTTGGTTTAGTTGCTGAAAGACTAGAAAATGAATTTGAACTTTTGGATGTTCAAATTGAATCATACGATTTCCAAGATCCTAAACAGTTCTTTGAAGCTCTTCCTCCTCTAAAAAGAGAGGAAATTGCTATACCATTTGACTTGCAGATAGAGAAAGAATATGGTTATGAGCATGAGAGTGAAGAGCTGGAATCAAGGATCAACCTTGATGAAGAAATAAAAAAGGTCATCCAGGATCAACTTGTCATTGAGAGCTTAAAAGGTATATCAATAAATTATGAACTTATAGATCTTGTAGCTAATTACATGAAGAATATTTCCAGTTCCATTATACACATCCATCTATAGTCACAATTACATCGCACAGTTTGGGTTTTCTGGACAAAAATTCAAGTTGTTTGTCTAATGTTTTTAATAAACAATCAAGAAGTCAATGTATGCAATCAGTTCCTTGGTTGGTTGCACTGGCATTATTTTATCATTTAGAACAACTAAACTATCAGTAGATTAGTGTAGGTAGGAGTGTGCAAATAAGCTCAACAGGATGAGCACTTTGATGAGCACTTCTTTTCGTTCAGTGTGGATATTTTTATTTTTAGTTTCAGATTTCAATTTCAAAATGTACAATCCATTATCAGTTTGGTTTGTGGACCTCAGGTTTGGAACAAGTATAAAAAATGGTCACAGGTTTCAGGTTGCAGTTTGGGAACAACCCAATGAAGACAGCAGGTCCACGAAGTTATAGGTTTGTGATTCTTGACACCTCCTTAGGAGATGCCATCCCCAAGTGGAGCCTATGTTAGGGTCCTATAAGTTTATAGGATAATCATTATGTTGATTGATATCCATGATTTTGGGATTGAAAATAACATTCCATCTTTTAATTATTTCCAAATGATCAAACACCTAACATTGCTTCATGACGTGTAGTGGAAAGGTGAAAAGGACAACAACTCTTTGTCTTCAAGCACATGATTTTCTCACAATATCATCACCTTACAAATATTTTGTAAGGAAAATATCGTTACATACTGATTTGTGCATTTTTACATGAATCTGGAAAAGTCTCTTGTCTTTCAGGATTGCTTGGGCAAAAGTTCTGTAATTTCGAATTTTGGTTTTATTAACCAAAAGTTGGCTTTGTTTTTAGTTTTGGTAAGCCAAATAAGTTCTTGGGCCTTTTATAGGCTTATGTAAGCTCGAATTTATATTTAATTTTTGGAGCCAAAAAGGGCTCTTGGGCCTATTACAGAAACATGGCATATATTAAAATTATTGGCCGAGCGCCAATCCTCCAATTTCACTGTCGCCAAAATCTACGCACCTGCATCCAATACATAAACCAAGAGTCAACATGATACACAGGAAAGTCAAGGACCAACGACCAAGTGCCTGCACCAAGTCACATGAAGAAGGAGCCCGTGGAAGGGGGCACCCTTTTTCCCAACGCGTCAAACAAATATGGGGACAGTTGGCACCAAAGGAGTTTTGGGCATAGCGCGTGTGGGATATATCCCAATGAAAAATTAAAACACACAACATACCTCAAATTTCCACGCAGAGAGATGAATCACTAAATAATGGTGAAAGATTTCACAACTGCTAAGTGTAAAATGAATGGGTTTGAGCGCCACGCAGGGATCCTTTGTTGAATTGCCAACACACTACCAGGTAACTGGCAGATGGATTTTTTTTTTTCAAAGGGTGAATGAGAGATGGTTTCAAATGTTCTAGATGCCATAGGTCAATGGTAATCGAGCAGAGAGTAGGATGCCATGACAGGTGCATTGATGAATTAAAATCAAATACATATTTTGATGGCTATGGGTTCTGTCAAATTCCATAACTGTCTGAAAGATCAACGTATGAAAAAAGACGAATTGTTGGGATATTTCCCAAAGGTTTTAAAAAGAATATATATAAACGCAGTCAAACCCCAACGTACAGGTGTCGATACCAACAACCAGACGCCCTCTTCTACTGCAAACTGTGGACATGGATGGACAAAGAAGAGCAGGTGTCAATTTTGTCTTTACATTGGGATTGAAGATCTGTCACTACAATCAAATGCAATCTTTGGAATGGTTCTTCGTTTTCTCATTGGACTAGCAGTTATGGCAGTTGCTTCGATTTCATCTGATATTTGAGGCCACATTTTTCATATTGCAATTGTGCAGGCTACGCTTCCTCAAGGAATTGTTCCATTTGTATTTGCAAGGGAGTACAATCTGCATCCTGATATTCTCAACACATCGGTGATATTTGGCATGACTTTGTCTTTGCCAATAACACTATTATACTATGTGCCTCTTGGACTCTGAATCTGGTCCTAGATCCTTAAAATGTTTTGAACCTTTGGATGAAGCGCAGGCAATGATTGACATTGAAATCGAGTAGCAACACTATCAGATTAGTTGCATTACCAAAGTCTTTCACATAATATATGACCAGGAAACACTAACTCAATAGCTGGAAGAAACAAAGTGGTAATATTCCTCCCTCCCCTATTATATCCATCTCCTTTGAAGGAGACATACAGTTGGAAGCATGATACCCAGATGCCTAACTCTGGATGTCAATGACATTATCCCCCACCAGGTGTTTCTGTTGAATACCCAATGACAGAAATGGGAGTGATATGGGTTGTTACTTGATAATTTGACCCAATTTTTTGTGCTCTTTGATAAAATACATGCAAGTTCAACTTTTTGGGCTGTATGAGATTTATGATTGGCAAAGGCATGATGTTTTCTACAGATGATTTAAAGAACATTTTAAGACTCTCCCAAAGGTGGAAGGATTAGTACAAATTTACATCAGTCCATAATATGGACAGTTTAGTGGAGAAAATATCGGATTGAGATCTCGTGGATATAGCTACTATGGTTGGTCATGAGTTCTCGAATGTCTCTTACCTACGTGAGATGTATGATGAAGCATTGAAGGGTGTTAAGCATCGATTGGTTCAGAATTCCATTCCCAAAGGATTGGTATTTCTGGGAGAACTACCTAATGAGGCTGATAGACATTTCTATCCCAAAATGGACCATTTGGTGTGTTTCCTGCCAAGCACTCTTCCTTGGGAGCAACGAGAGGCCTGACAAAATAGAGAGAAATGCAACAAATGAACGGGGTTGGAAAATCTTTCAGGTTTTTAAGTCTCATACTAAGGTTGATTATGGAGGCTATAGTTCTTTGGCTGACATGACAGTGATGCCTCCTTTAAGAAGAGATAAAATGGAGACTTTCGTTTTGGGAAAGACTCTCAAGTATCTTTACTTTTTTTTTTATGATAGCGATATGCTCCCTCTAGACATATATGATTTCAACACAGAAGCTCACCCTTTGCCAGTTAGCTTGTAGAGAATTGAAAAATCTCTTTCCCAAAGTAAAGTGTCATCACATGCTTCTTGAAAGAGCTCTTTGTGCCCAAATTAATATGTTGACCTGAGTAAGCGTGGAGAAAATCGGAAAGGGATGACTCTTGTTGCAACATCATTTGATGGTTACTTCTATCTTATTGATTGCCAAACAACTTGCGTTGATTTTATTGATATTGGAGAGACTTCATATAGTAGGTTTCTAGCTGATAATGTTGATGGAGGTGATGATCTTGATCTCATTATGACAACCATGAATGGAAATGTATTTTTTTTTTCAACTCCTGCTCCACATCATCCATTAAAGACATGGACATTCACTGAGTATAGGTGGAAGTTAAATCAATGTTCGCATGTGGTTGAAGATTTTTCTCATCGCTCGGGTATCAATTTGATCCACACTTTCAGGCAGGTTCATTTAATCAAAGACACCTCAGGCACAATTGGCAGAGGATTGGTTTCATATCACCAAATTTCCTGCAGAATATCGAGCATCTCTCAATAGTTCATGGATAAAATCATGGAGCAACTGACAGCTTTATCCTCATTAAATGACAACTCAAATTCGTCCATGGCAAGTGGCAAAGCACTTAGTAAGCAGATTAGATTTCCAGATTCTTAGGCTTTATGGTAGAGATAATTCCATCTCTGTGTCAAAGGTTTGAGGCAGAGCATCCAGGTGACAAGGTATTTTCTACAATATTAGACAACATGATTTCAGGGGTGACTGCCCAATTTTGTGCTGAAGTTAAGCATATGTTTTGGGTAAAATAGAATATCCAAAAATAAGGAAAGATATGCAGCATCATGAAGAGATCTTCTGAGTATAATTTTAACTCTCGTAGATGCTTGATCCACTTTATAAGCACCAACTAGCAATGAGGAGTTGATAAAGTTATAGATTTTTGGAGATTTTGCTAACATTTTTGAGCACCATGTTTAATTTTCGATGACATTGTTGGCAAACCACTTGTCAGTTACAGAGGAGACAGAGGAGAATGGATGATCGTGTGGCAGATATATCCATATTTCAAGTAATAATTCTAGCATTCAGTGAGATTTCTTCCAGCATTTTGAGGTAGAGGACCAGCAGTCAATTATATATGTCGAGAGGATAAATCCACAAACAATTTCAATAGTTCGGGAGCCTTTGGAGATTCATTGAATTTTTTTTTTTCTTTTTCTTTTTAGTTTTTTGTTCCTAGAAACCAACAATAGTTTGTTTTATTATTTTGATTATTTAAACTATCACTTTCTATGTAAAGGGGATTCTTTTGGTTGATATGGGAGCCCAGCGAGCTTTTGTGTAATATTTTCAGGATCAACCAGTAATATAGAAGTGTATTTACAGGATTCTCCTGTAGAAGCGTTGGTGGTGTGTTCCCTTTCTGTTTTCAATTATTTTCCTGTTATCTTTCATGTACTTTCATTTATTATTATTGAAAGAAAGTAATAGAGAAGAATTTATGTATGCATACTCTGTGTCTAATTTTTCAATAATCTCTATGTTATTCATCTGAAGCTTTGCAAAGGAATTCTTAATTGCTCCTATGTTCAGTGGATCTCTCCCCTTTCACTCCATTCATCCACACTAAATCTAAGATGATTCAACTGTTTTTACTATCCCGCCCTGTGGAGAAATTTACTTCTGGATCTAAGCTGATCCTTACTTTATAAACAAACCCCATAGCCCAATGGAATTCTAAAACAGTCCTTCAACCAAACATCTCAAATCTAAAAAAAATTCCGCACCTTATAACTAGCCTAACATCTAAAATCTAAAACCAAGCTAGATCAGACAGAGAGAGCCCTCCGTGAGTCTTGGATGGATAGATCCAGGACTTCAAGTGGTTTGATGTTACCTCTGTGACTGCCTCCACAGCCTTGGGCAAATTACAGAGCGCTAACAATTTCCATAATTCTATTACAACCATGCTATGGTAGCTTAGGCTTAGAGACAAAACTCCGAGTGAAGAATGAATGCGAATCCCCTTGCATTCATACAACTCTTATGCTTTGAGAGAAAAACCTTCAAAAATAATGAATGTTAAAATCCCCTTTGCATGCCCAAAATTGTGGAATATATTTCCATGCTAACAATAAACCATGTGTCTTCATGGGAAGTAAATCTTTCTCTCTTTCCCACTAATTCCAAAGTCAAAAAACTTAAGAAAATATAAAGCAAAAGTCTAATGAAGTCAAGGTTTAAAGACAAAATCTTTTAAACAAAAAATTATCATCTTTCTTTGACCCCCTTTCTTTCCCCTCTTATGAAGTCACAACCCCTCATCTTTTGTCCTTCTTCTATAACTCATGATGTATATTTTTATTATCTCCTATATACAATATTTACATATTATCTCATCATGTAAACATATACATKACAACTATTAAAAAGGATACAATATTTACATATTATCTCATCATGTAAACATATACATTACAACTATTAAACAGGTAGAGCATGAGCGGGAACCTTTTTCTTGTTTTTTTMACCTTTTTGTTGCTAAGAAGTGATATACGTATKCCATTAAATGAARGAAGAACCAAAGASAATCGTYGTCSAGGCAATATTTGTCGTTGAGTCATGAAGTCAAGTGAGAGYTGTAGAGCACCGGAAGTTCATACGCGAATATGGCATCTTCGCATACATTTCAACATTCAAAATTTAGGGATCGCATTGTTGCCACGTCCCATCACGCGCTCGACCTTCCATGTTTTTCTTTGTGGAATGATTTTGTTTCTCACCAAAGTAAATGCAAGGGAAGAAAACTGCTATCCTCACTCTGACTTTGAGAGTAAACCAAGCGGAGATAGCGGAGATAATGTGAACGGGGAGCTATGAAAAATGTTGGAGATGTTAGGTCATGCACGGCAGGGAACTGCAGCCCCATATGTCCAAAATACCCTCCAGGCTCCCACTCCACTTCCACACCTCCAACTTTGGAAAACTCTTCCCTCATTCTTCACACATTCCTTCCTCATAGGGCCGAGACTCGCCTCACGCTATAAATACATAGCTTCATTCTCATTCTCACCCGCACATACAGCTTCTCTGGCGTTAAAGAGCTCAATTGGTTGTGTTGTTTTTTCTCAACAAATTAAAAACTAGTGTTTGTTGAATAGAGATGGCCTACACCAATCTCAGACATGCCGCTCAGGCGCTCCTCATCATACTGACGGCCATTGCCGTCCATAGAGTACACGGTGCGTGCTTGGATCTGTGTCTTCTTCTTGATCTGTCACTCTTTGTTATATCGTTTACTTCCTCTTTGATCTGCTATCTTGCTCTTCATCTTGATCTCTCACTCTTTGTTTGTTATATCATTACTTCATGTTCGTATTAGTCATTGAATTCATAGAGGTCGTCCAGGTGTTAATTAATATTTTGGGGGTGATGTACTGTATTTGTATTTGTTCAGGAGCCATTCTGACGTGCGAGGAGCTGCCTGTGGAAGTCTGCGCTTTCTCGGTTTCTTCCTCTGGTAATAGATGTGTGCTCGAGAAGGCTCTAATGATGGACGGCACCCAGAAATTTCAGTGCCAGGTAGATAATTAATGTCTTATAATTCCTTACTTCACTACTATCATAGCTAGCGATGATCCTAATGTCGTGGAGAAGACTAACAATAATTGCATATAACATTAGTCGTCGGTTGTGGTGGCTGAGAAATTGTCGGAATGGATCGAAAGCGAGGAGTGCATAAATGCCTGCGGCTTGGAACGGATGGCTGTGGGCATGTGCACCGATTCTCTACTGGACCCAGAATCTACTCGGAAGTT
>JASDQU010247861.1:0-12737 GCA_032191745.1 Picea mariana
TATTTGCATGCACGAGGGTTGACACTTGTCACCCTGGGAACTGCATGCATCCCATCCGTACACCTTCCTCCCACCACTTGGGAACTCACGGGTCCTTCCAAAGGACTTAGGATAAAATAATGTGCACATAGATTCTTAGGAACAATAATAAAATATTATTCTAGGCCTAATCCCCCTAGGCTCCTTACTCAGCCCTTTTCCCACCTTCCAGCCCCTAGTTCCTTGCCCCTTCTGTGGACGCTCAATCCCCCATCACTCATTCATTGTGGTCGGTCTGCACTGGCGGTATGTACATTTTATTAATTGACCTGCATACATACAAGTATATCACAGGCTCCTGGCCTTCAACACTTAGGCTCTCCTGTCCTAACAAAACTCATAAGCCTACAGCTTATTCAAAACTTGGCTCACCAGCCTATAGAACATATTTACAATTCTTTTGCATATAACATGATCTGTAACGGGGCTCAGCCTTGGGGACACTACAGAATGTTTTGACTTGGAACTCCTGCAACAGCAAACACTTCCCGCTCAAAGCATCAGCCACTTTGTTAGCAATACTCGAAATATGCTTAATCACAAATGTAAAATTCTTCATATACTCAACCCATTTCGCATGTTTTTGATTCAAATTCTCCTGTTGAATCACAAACTGTAGTGCATGATTATCACTGTATAAAACAAACTCTTTCGGGATTAAGTAATGCCTCCACTTTTTTAGTGCCTATATGATAGCATAAAACTCTTTATCATACGTGGAGTATTTCAGTTTTGCTTCATCCAGCTTCTCACTAAAATATGCAACCGGTCTGTCTTCCTGACTCAAGACCGCCCCTATGGAAAAACCGCTTGCATCGCATTTCACCTGAAATGTCTTTTGGAAATCCGACAACACCAACATTGGTTGTTCCGTGATCTTTCGCTTCAACAGGTTGAAGCTCTTCTCAGCCTCAGCTGTCCAATGAAAAAATTTATGCCGCTTCTTTACTATATCCATCATCACTGCACTGATTCCGCTGAAATTCCTGATGAATTTTCGGTAGAAACTAGCCAAACCATGGAAACTCCTCACCTCGAAAACATTTCTCGGTGATGGCCAATTCTTGATCACTTCCACTTTATCCGGATCCATCCTCAACTCATTAGCCGAAATAACAAAACCCAAGTAAATGAGTTATGTCTTCATAAATGAGGATTTCTTCATATTAATCAACAGCTTCTCCTGCTGTAGCTTCTTCATCACTGTAGCCAAATGCTTCAGGTGTTCTTCCACTGATTTACTGTAAATCAGTATGTCATCCAAATACACAATGAAAAACTTTCCGATGAACTCCTTCAGGACTTTGTTCATCAACCTCATAAAGGTGATTGGCGCATTCGTCAAGCCAAACGGCATGACTAGCCATTCATACAACCCCTCGTTTGTCTTGAATACTATTTTCCACTCATTGCCTTCTCTCATGCGAATCTGGTGGTATCCGCTTTTCAAATCTATTTTTGAAAAGTACTTTTCCCCACTCAGGCAATCCATCAGATCATCCATTCTCGGCAGTGGAAACCTGTACCTAATGGTTATTTTGTTGATCGCCCTTGAGTCAGTACACATCCTCCAACTTTCGTCTTTCTTCGGACTGAGTATTGTCGGAACAACACATGGACTCAAGCTCTCTCTGACCAACCCTTTGTCCAACAAGTCTTGAACTTGCCTCTTAACCTCTTCATTCTCCTGCGGTGTCAGTCTGTACGCGCCTTTATTTGGCAAACTGGCTCCTGGTATGATGTCTATATGATGACTCACACTCCTCATCAGTGGCAACGAATGAGGTAATTTATCCACTATGATGTCAACAAACTCTTCCAACAGTTCTTGAACTTCTTCTGGTAGATCATCCACTCTTGTTCTAGTCAGAACAATCCTCGGTTTTCTGACCACAAAGAATTGTGGATCTTCCTTCTTCTTCACCTCTGTAAGAAGCTCCTTCCCACTCATGAGAAGTATTGTGTTTCTAACTTCCGGCTTCACCTCCTTATCCTTTATCGTAAGCAACATATGGGTTCTCCCATTCTTCTTTAGGGTATATGTGTTCATTCTCCCATCATGAATCACATTTCTGTCATATTGCCATGGTCTACCCAACAATAAATGACATACATCCATGGGAATAACATCAAACAAAATCTTATCACTGCATCCACCTATCTTGAACTCAACCAAGAATTGTTTAGTAAAAGTTACCTGGTGTCCTTTCTGTAGCCACGAAACTTTGTATGGACTGGGATGATTAGTCGTCTCCAGCTCCAACTTCTCTACCATCTCTGTGGAAACAAGATTATTCGTGCTACTGCTGTCCACGATAACCTTGCAAACCCTGTGCTTGGTCTTGCAAGCTGTTCTGAACAGTCTGGTCCTTTGGACTGAACTTTCCACCTCCTTCTCAGGTGTCAAAAGGACTTTTCGCATCATAAGCAATCTTCCCCCTTCTGCATCTTCTTCTTCAACATCACGCCTCTGCGCTTCGGTGATGTGAGCTTCCCCTCCATCCTTCTTTTTCTCTAGACACTCGTATGAATTGTGCCCATTCTTTCCACATGTGAAGCATGTGATTACTCCACCTCTTCCTCTACCTCGGCCTCTAGTACAAGTAAGAGTGTTTGCATCAGCATAATCTCCCCTCTACTCATTATGCTGTCCTCGTTGTTCTGCATATGGCTGCCTCTATGAGGTTCCACCTCTTTCAACTTTACCCTGAGGTTTCTTCCATTCCTCCTTGGGCTTCTGATATTTGTCCTGGGCAACTGCCTTGCCTCTGGGATGACTTCTGCCTCACCCTTGCTGACCTTGCTTATGGCTCAACTTTTCTTCAGCTTTCAAAGCCATCTGATAAGCATCCTCTACCATTCGGATGGTTAGCATGCTTAATTCATCCTGAATGTCGTATCTCAGACCATTCAGATATCTGACAACCTTCTCATCATCGCTCTCCCGATGACCTGCCTTGATGTTCAGTCGATAGAATTCCTTAGTGTATTTATTTACTGTCATCAGTTTCTGTCTCAGGTTCTGCATTCTCCTGAACATAGTAATTTGATAGTCTCTTGGGATGAACTTTGCTTTCATCTTTGTAATCATTCGATCCCAACTCTTGATCTTCTGTTTGCCTCTGCAGCGTCTATCTGCTTGTAGCTCATCCCACCACAATGCTGCATGTCCTTTCAAGCGCGTGACAACATGCTTGACTTTCTTATCCTCTTCGACATCTTCATAATCGAAGTATGTGTCGAGAGCTCTAATCCAATCTAGCAGCTCCTCGGCATCCAGATTTCCTTCATAGACTGGAATGTCCATCTTGGATTTTGCACCCATCCTGGCAATAGCTTTGATTAATCTCTCAGTTGATGCGTCTTCGGCTGCAAGTTATTCCTCTTCTTGTTCATCCTCTATCTCGCTGTCGGAATCACTGAGATCCCCTGCACCAGCTGTGTGTCTTTGTGCTGTCTCCATGTCTTCGAGTCTTTCTCGGAGATCTCTCATCTATCTCTCCATTTCTGGATTGACTACTTGCCTGCCTCTTCTCCTCACCTCTCTATCCCTTGGATCAGGTGATTTCCTTTCTCTCCTCAGCAGCATGGTGAATTCCTTCTCTTCTACTACAGAAGCAAAGAGATATTCCTACTCTGATACCAAACCTGATGCAACCACACTCCTTGGAGCACGTTCGCTTCGTCAGGACCTTCTTCTTCTTGGCCCAAAGAACGCCAAGGTTCTTCTATTTCCCTATCGGGAAATTTGTACCCACAGTTCACTTCGCGATCCCCCTTTCTTTGTCTCATCGGAGGATCGAAATTCACAGCTTCACAAGTTCACTGTCGATCACTGGGCTCTCGAATCCCCGAGACCCGATGTGTTAATCAACGCTGACTTCCTCTTCCCTCTATCGGGACTTCGGCTCTATCGCGGCTTTGCTACTTGTGACACCAAACATTTGGTTTTCCAACCACCGATACCCGATGCGCTGAAACTCGTGATCTCGCCACTCGTGACTTCATTACTGGCGAGGTCGAATAGCTTCCTCGTCAACTTCAGATGCCCGAGACGTCGAAACTTGTGATCTCGCTCCCTCGCAATTTTGCTTCTCGTGAGGTCAAATAACTTCTACGTCCACTCCCGATATATGATATCATGAGTAGATCTGACGGTCCTCATGACCCGGAATGACGGCTCCTGCCCTCCTGAGCTTCGAACCTCTTCCAACCTGCACTGTAACCTCCTTGCACCTCCACAAGATCCAACTGCCCTCGGAGCTTCGTGAAATCTCCTCGGAGAAATTCGTCCGTTTGTTTCTTCCTTATACAATCCACGAAATGACGAAGGGTTCTTCCACATAACTCATCACCCTACGCACAAACCTGCGGTGTTCCTTGCAACCTTCAAGGCACAACTTTCTTTCCGTTGTCCTTCAACAAATTTAAAGGCCTATCCCTCCTGAGATTTGCTGCGACTTTAGGTCCTCTTGGAAACCTTTTGCATGCACTCCTCGCGGCAAACCTTCAACCTCGACTAAGTATTGAAGTCTTCGGCTCTGCGCACTCCTGCAGCAGCAGTCTTCGATTCCTCTGCTCAGAATCGCAACTCTGAGTCTAAACTTGCCCTGCACACTCCTTGCACGGCTCCTGTTCCCAACTGCACCTCTGGGACGAATGAGAACAAAAGCTATCTCTAGCTGAACCTTTCTGTCAACGCACTCCTTGCAGACAAGTCGACTGCACTCCTTGCAGGAATCCCTTGGCTCAATTAGAGAAACAATTGAAACTCATTCACTCTTCCTCTCAGACTTCAATTCAACCATGAAATCACATACACAACATATAAAAGCAAATGTACGAAGGGAAGCAAACATTCATGAGCATAATTTCAATACATAGAGAAATAACACATGACAGTGAAATTGAATCAAAGCTTTCTTCTATTAATTCAAATATTTGTACATGGGTGTTCTTCATACAATTCTCTGCATGCTCTTCTCTTCTGAATGCTCTCAATCATGTTACAATGTACAAAGGAGGGTGTCTATATCCGTTTCCCTCTTGGACTCTAAAGCTATCAAATCTAAAATTAAATTCCTATCTAACTGCATTAATTCTATTAAATGCCTCATCTACCTAAGGACGAGAGCTATCCGCTCAAAGTCCATTTCAATATACAAAGTGCGCCTTCATAAATGGCTTCATTAAAGGCTTGTGCAACAATCTCAAAGTGTTTTAAAAATTTCGTGCTGGCTTATCCAGTTGTCTTCCGCTTCCGCGCTGGCTCGCTTGATGTGCTGGCGGTGCTCCTGCATCATTTGTTTTCATGTTCATGTACTTAATTTATATGTTTATGTTGATGTTGATGTTAGGCCATGTTATATAATTTTCTCCATAAAGTAAAGTACTCTTAATTAAGTACTTTATTTTTTAATATATCTAAAATAAAGTACCCATGTTTAAAACAAGTGAAATTAGCAGCAAAGCTGCTTATACCCACCTTTTAGAAAAATTTTGATGTATTGATTGTATATAGTACAAATGATAGATTTAAATAGGTTAGATTGCAACAGTTCTTAAGTTATTATGTTGTCATTTTTATATTTGAAAATGATGAAAATGAAAATACCAAGTTTATCATGTCTTTGTAGTTAAGAGGTCTTGAAAAGTAAATAAGTTATAAAAATGAGTAAATACATGTCTTATGTTATTAATTAAAGTTTGGGCAAGTTAAAAGTAAATTATATTAATCTTCAACTTTACTTTGTATCACAATTTTACAAACAAGTTTACTTGAAAGTATGATGTGAGAATTGGTCCTCATTTAAAGAATATTGTTTTTTTTCATAAGTTCATAATGAATAATTAAAAATAGTTATAAGAAGCTCAATTACCATTTATAAAATCTTTGTGATATTTTAACTTCCTCTTAATTGTAATTTGGTCATATTTTTTTATATTCTCATAATTAATACAAGTCTAAAAATCTTTAATTCAATATTTTTTTACTATACTATAAGGATTTTTGAATGTCAAACTTAACGAAGAAACATGTAAAAAACACAAAAATATTTAGAATATTAAATATTTTAATTTGTATGAATTATTCTCTTTAAATAATTTTCTTAAGTGGGTTAATTACATGTATTTAAGTTTTATGTCATTTTTTGATATCCTATGCTACATGTTGTTGTAATTGATATTAAGAATTGAATTATCTATTAGGAGTCATAAAATTTATTAGCCACAAATAAAAAGCGGGGATAAAGATAGGGGATAAGGGTAAAAATTGTTATGGTCTACATGTTTAATTCAATTTTTAATTATATATTTCTAATTATTATATATTATATTTAATATAAAATTAATATATAACTTAATATATTATATTTTATTATGTTATAATTAATATAATATATTATATTTATTATATTATTACATTATATTTATTAGATTATTATATTATATTATATTATATTATTATATAAAATTAATATATAACATAATAGAATAGAATATATTTATTATATTACATAATATATTATGTATCTATTTTTATGTAATATCTTAATATATATTATTATATGGGTTTAGATAGGGACACATGCATTAGTTATTTAAGGACAAAGATGTTTTTTTGAAAAACTCACTTCAGAGACTCATTTTAGATTTGAATATTCCCCTAATTAGTATGTATGAACTCAAAATTAAAATGTAATACAATGTAATAAGATACGGTAATGATATGAAATGGTGGGTAACAAAAATATATTTAAAATTATGATATAAAATATTTGATATTTACAATACAATAATATATTGTTTTTTAAAGTAAAAGTTCAAATTAAAATACTAAAAGTTCAAATATCATTTAGATTTAAAATGTATGAATTCAAAATTCAAAACTAATACAATAGAATACTATATGGTAATGATATGAAATGGTGGGTAACAAAAATACATTTTAAAATTATGATATAAAATATTTGATATTTACAATACAATAATATATTGTTTTTTAAAGTAAAAGTTCAAATTAAAATACTAAAAGTTCAAATACCATCTAGATTTACAATGGAAAATTATTTTTATCATTTACACATAACATTTAATTATATCATCCAATCAAAAAATTGATAATATTTCATATGAAATATTAAATACTAAAACCATTATAAATTTAAGAATCAAATTATTAAATCCACTACAAATTTCAAAACATAAAAGTAAATAATTAAAGAATAAAACATGTATAATATATCACCCTTTTTTGTCATCGTCTTGATTATGTTCCTCGCTTGGCATGATAACATTGTTGTTCTTAAAAATATGTTTTGATCTAGGGTCACATCTTAATAAAAACCACCAATCTCTATCCAACACATGTGGGTAAAAAAACACTTGGTTGCAGTGTTTTGGGAAAACATAATGCTCCTTAGCTTCATCCCACATCTTTTTAGAGTTGATACATATAATCCCACTATCACGATCTTCCTTTACATTATTCCAATAAAAGGTGTCCCACCACTTGCAACTAAAAATAACATATTGGAAAGAAGAGAGGTCCACTTGAATGGTCTCTTTTATCTTTCCGACGTAATCTAACTTCCCCTGTATTATGTTTTTATCGGGGTGCCTAGTACGAATATATAGGTCGAAATCAACATCTAGTCCACAATATTGTGTCATGTCTCCATCATCAACATCCTTTGTGCGAAAATGATGTCCATATGCCCACATATATGGAAACAAATGTACCTATAAAAAAGTGAACAAATCACAGTGTCAATATGTGTCTAATAACCCGACCATTAAAATATAAAATAATATATATGTAATTACAATTCAAATGTGCATTTCAAAGTTAAAAATGTACAAAAAAGATATTATTATTGAGTTGATGCAACCAATCCCTATGTTTAGTGCATCCTCTTCTTCACGTGGGTAATGACCAAATGCACTATATTTCTCTCTGACTTGGTCAACAACCCAAATGTTGGGGCATATCATTGGAATATTTTATTTTAAATGATCGGGATAAGGCATTCATCTACCATTCAACAATACAAATTATTTCTTGTCACTTTCCCATTTCCTCCTCTTTTGTTCGTACATTGCGACTCATGGCTGTGTTTCCTCCGAATTTTAAAGAACGAATTTATTGATGGCATCAATTTCCAAATTCGATGATGTATTCATGAAATCAAACCAACATATTGTACATATGAGATCATGAAAATATGCATTATGAAGTTCATTGTGAATAATTACAGTGTAGAAATTTGACAAACAATATGTCACTTACTCTTTATCAAGCACCTTTTTTTATTCATTTGGAGAATATCCCCTTCTCTTTTGTATTCATCCCTTTCATCATCCCAAATCATTGCACGTGGTGTGTTGTCAATCTGCTTGATGTACTCACTGGAATAATAGAAAGACTCATATGATATGTACCCCTCTGTCATAAACCCCTCGTGTTTTTCCCTTTGACGAACAAATCCTTTCAATTTCTTCATGTACCTCTTTAAGAAAAGAATCCAATGAAAAGAGACCAACCAGACTAATTCAAACTCATCTATTAGGTGAATTAGAAGATGAACCTACAAGTCCATGAAACTCGGTGGTGGTTCCTTCTCAAACATACAAAAAATATCTAGTATCTGTTGACGCCACCGTGGAATGCTAGCCATATGAATCTCCTTTGATGTGATCCAACGTACAAATACAAATAATTTAGATATGGGACATCTTAGGTCTTGGGGGAATTCATGTTTCACACACCCATGCATGAGTAGAGGATAATGACACTACAAAGTAAACACATACAAAATTAATTAATTTTTATCCCATGACATAAAAATAAAAATTACAAATAATAAAATTATATTTTTGACATACATAGTACCTTTAGAAGGATCAAATGGTCATGTGATTTCAACCCCAACAAATGGTATTGACACATAGTGAAGCAATATCATAGGGAATACCCATATAAACAAGGCACCTTCACACCCAATATATCTTCCTTTTCCAAAGAAATATCTTCTTTCTTCCAAATCCATGGGACATCGCCTTCTTTGAAAGACCAAGAGGGACCAACCTCTCCTCTAATTTCTCGTCGTGTCCAATGTTTCTTTTTAGTTTTTGAAGAAATAAGATCTCTCCTCATAGCCAATGTGTCACTTTCTTTCGATGATATGTGCCTCCATAAAGAAGATCGGGGATGATTTTAAGGATGGAAATTTATTTTAAAATGTAGAAACCTTGGCGAATCTTACTAATACTTAATATGACAACTATAAATGTTTGGCAATATTTTTGTAAAAATATTAAATTTTTAAGTATTCTATATAATTTGTATAAAATTTTCTCGATTTTTAAGGTCAAATTATTTTATCCTATAGAATTTGGGCGAATCATTTTTAGAATAGCGAATCTTTTTTGGGGAAAACCATGGAAAATTAGCCCATGAGCGAAATTTAGCCTCTAAAATCATCCATGAAGAAGATGAAACATTTTTAAATATATGCATGGGATCTAGTAAGTGGGAAATATTAAGATGCTCCCAATATGGGAGCTCATAAAAGATAGATTTCCTCTTCATCCCAATGGGAAATTTCTCAACATAGGTGTCGAAGAATTATGGATCATCAAAAATAGGCTCCCTATTTGAATCGAACATTTATGTAATCTCATTCTCCTTCTCTCTCTCATATTCTCTAAGACATTATGTTGGTGTCATTATTGCATGCCTTTTGTTTCTCTCTGGTTTACCATTGAAAGAGAATATTTCTCTTCTATAAGGGTGTTCTTCTAGGAGGAATACCCTCAAGAAATTGTACACTGGATTTCAAGCGTGGTTGGACCACCTATCCTCTAGAGTAGGTACACAACATTTACATCCATGATAGCCTTTAGTTACAAGATCTTCAAAATTATTATATACATAGAACGTTAGCGTTTAAGAATAGAATGGAAATCACAACAAATTAAATATGCAAATAAATATTCTTACATATATAAAAACATAAATAAACATGTTAATTACCAGAGCAAACTCCTAATCTTGGATAATCATGTGTGGTGTAAGCACATATGCCATACAATGTAAAAATGCTATCTATTGTGATGGGTCTTGATACATTGTATACATGTATCCCTTCCCATAACTCTTTCAATTGATATACCAATGGTTGTAGGTAGACATTCATATTCTTCACTTGTGTTCTACTAGGGACTGTAAGAGCCAACATAAGATGTTCATTCTTCAAAGAAAACCATGGGGGTATATTGTTATTGATCACTACTATAGGAAAAACAGAATAGTTGGTGTTTTGGATGGAATATGGGTTCATGACATCCATTGCTATGCTGAGTCATAGAATTCATACTTCATCCTTGAATTTCCCTGGCCATGTATCCTCTATATGCTTCATGGCTATTGAACCTATTAGGATTCACATAACTACTTAATCACTTCTGTGTGAGGAATTCCATTCATGCAACATAGCTAATTATTTTCAATGAGAGAGCTTTTGAATCATTGGGATTATAGGCATGTGCCTCAATATCTTATGAGGAGGACCATGCGATTTACCATTTTTACTTGATTTATAGTACCTTCCATGACCACATTTAAAATATATATCGTGTTCTACATATTCTCCTCTATATAGAATACAATTCAGACATGCATGATATGATATATACTCAACACCCAACATTTTCAAAAACTGCTTTTCCTCTTCGCAGCTACTAGACAAAAAATTATCACTAGGAAGAACCTTATATTTCAATAACTTGTAGTTAATGGGCAATAGAAATGTACAAGGTCATTTAACGTTTATAAAAGAAACCATTTCTAATGTTGATTGTGTGACAAGATTTTTCAAAATTAATATATGACACGTGTTGGTCATTTACCTCAATATTGTCGAGAAACATGCGTTTGACATGTCAAACTTTGCTTTCAAGTTGTACAGTAATATTTTTGTCCCAATATGGGTAGACTTCTCCGGGAACTAGGTCCAAAGAGAGGGGTGGTGGAAGAAGAATTCAAGATTTTCAAAATTGCATCACTGATATGAGCATCATCCCCTAGCGCATCATTCTAGAATGTGTCTAACAACATTTTATCCATGGCAGTCGTATCCCGTAAGTAATCATCCATACCAACATATATTTGATTCTCTCCATTGCCAACTTATTAAGAACTACTATTGTTGTAGGCATTCCTAATTGGTGAATCTAGACGTAGTGGGACTTAAATAGGTGGTTGATTCAACCATTCTTGGTACGCTTCCTCTCCCAGTTTTTCTCTCATTGCAGCCTTCTCTCAGGTTGACATTGTTGTGGGGTGCAACAGAATATAGTAGGTAGGTATCTCATCATTAGAATCCTAATTTTAAAAATATTTAACATTAGTACATCGATGATATTAGTAATCATAATGCAATAATTTGTTTTTTCAAATTACATTATAACAAACAATTATTACCATCGTTGACCCAAGATTGCGGTTGAAGATGGAGTGTCACAATTGGCAGGGTAAAGTGGTTTTGATATTTTTATCCTCATAAGATCTTCTGATGTTTCTGAACTAGTACTAGAATATTTTATGCATCTGAACTCGATTCTGAATCAGGATCTTACAAATTTGCATACATTTTTATTCATATTGACATGGATAAAAAAAATTCAATTAGATAATGGAAACATAAATAAAATAAATTAAACTTAATGGAGATGGAAAGGGAGAAATCCACGATGGACTTTGAGCAATATGGAATGGGATGGAATTTGAAGAATTGGCCATTTGATCATATTATAAGGTCTTCTCCCTGCATTTCAACAAAATTAGCAATACATTTTTTATACATATTTAAAATAAATTTCGAGGACCATACCACAATCTGAGTTTGAATATAGTTTTGAAATCATTTTTTAAGAATAAGGTGACATAAAACATAAAATGTATATTGAAGTATTGTAATTCATGTGAATTCATCCTAAAAGATAATCTTAGATGAATATACTATTTTATGTGCAAATAAAAGTTCAAATAACTCTAAAATAATTATGTTGCAGTTATAAACCACAAACACACCGGTGTGTATATTAATAATAAGCATCGATGCGTTGAAAAATTAACCACACCATGTATGGAGATTTTGTTAATAATACTATTCAATATGATTTTTATTTTATTTTCATTAATAATATACTTAGGAATATTAGATGGCATGTTTCAAACAATCTATTAATTCACATATGTTTAATGTTCTACAGGAACCAACAATGAGGGAACCAAATGTGATCCTAACAAAACAAAATTAACTAATATAGAATATGTAAATGATGATGAATTGGTCCTCAGCTCATCTAGAGTATTGTTGGAGATTAATCAAAGGGGTAAAAACTTTTACAAAACTATGAGGGATATAGTCGAACGAACGTATAGACGTACTTTCCACTTACAATATAGAAATCAATCCAATGATTTGAAGAACCAAGTTATATCTAAACTATAGTAATCAATTCCAGAGCAATGGTCAATGAGACCTATCAGACTTGCAATAGCAAAAACATACAACAACAACAAAAAGAATCATTCAAAAATTAATATTCCTAAGAACATTTTTTTAGAATATATATATATATATATATATATATATATATATATATATATATATATATATATATATATATAT
>JASDQU010247863.1:0-16538 GCA_032191745.1 Picea mariana
TATAATTATTAATATTTTATTACATTTATTATATGAAGAAAAAAACATTATATTTATTATTTGATAAAAAATGTTAATATATAGTATGAAGAAAAAAACAATATTATATTATATGGGAAAAAATATCATATAATTATTTGAGTATAATTATTGTGTAATAAAAATTAATATTATATTATAATAATAATAAACTAAAAACATTTATATCAAAAAACATATTTTTATATAATTAAATATATAATTATTTGATATAAAATATCATTACAATATATTGCATTACACTATAATTATTAATATTTTATTACATTTATTATATGAAGAAAAAAACATTATATTTATTATTTGATAAAAAATGTTAATATATAGTATTAAAAAAAAAACAATATTATATTATATGGGAAAAAATATCATATAATTATATTATTGTGTAATAAAAATTAATATTATATATGTAATTAAAATTAATATTAATTATTGGATTACATTATTTTATATTTTAAAATAAATGCTAATTATAATATATTAAAAAAATATATCATTTATATGAAATAAAAGAAACACTCTTAGATTTTTTTTAAAAGCTTCACCAAAGCTTACTTTTCGTAATGTGTGGGACACAAACCAATCTTTTCATGCAATCAACATGACACCGACATTACAATATGAAGAACAAAACAAGACGTTACAACGTGACAAACATAGTAATGTTGTGTTGTGTCGAGCATATTAACGTTGGACAATGACGAACATAGTAACGTTGAAATCTAAAATACATAATAATGTTGCAATGTGATGAACATAAATTGACATTGTAATGTGATGAACATAGGCATGTCATCGTAACATAAATAGACATTGCACTCTAGTGCACTTCATCATGTCATTGCAATGTGATGAACATTTCCTCATGTTGTAATGTGACGCACTTATTCTAACGTCGCAATGTGACAAACAATTCCAAACATCGCAATGTGTTGAACAAATTAATTTTTCAATCTACTAAACATATTAACGACCCAATCTCATGAACATATAATGTTGCAATGTGGTGAACATATTAAAGTTACAATGCGATGAACATAGTAACGTTACAATCTACAAAACATAGTAATGTCACAATGTGACAAACATAGGCATGTCATCGCAATGTGGATAGTAACGTCACAATGTAACGAACATAAACATAGGTTGCAATGTATCCCGAATCTCCTTGTCATTGAAATATGATGAACATTTCCTCACATTACAATGTGATGCATATATCTTGATGTCACAATGTGTCAAACATATATGGATTTGGATAGGCATGTCATCGCATTATGTCGCACATCATCTTATCACCACAATGTGATAAACATTTTGTGATGCACTTATTCCAACATCACAATCTGACAAAAAATTTCAAATGTTGCATTGTGACGAATATAATATAGTATAGCCGCAATTGTGATGAACACATAGCATTGCAATGTAATGAAAATATAGTGTTACAATATGAAGAATATAGTAATGTCGCAATGTTATGAACATAGTAACATTGCAATCTATGAAATATAGTAACGTCGCGATGTGACGAAAATAGGCATGTTGTCGCTATGTGGATAGTAGCGTTGGAATGTGACAAACATAAATATATGTCACAATGTGACAAACATAAATACATGTTGCAATGTGTCCCACATCACCCTATTGTCGCAATATGGAAAACATTTCCTCACATTGCAATCTGACACACATATCATGACATCGTAATGTAACAAACAATTCCAAACATCACAATGTGTCGAACAAATTAACTTTTATGCCTACCAAACATATTAACGACACAATGTGATGAACATATAATGTTGCAATGTGATGAAAATATTAAAGTCGCAATGTGATGAACATAGTAACATTGCAATCTAACAAACATAGTAAATTTGCAAAGTGACGAACATAGGCATGTCGTCGCAATGTGGATAGTACCATCACAATGTAATGAACATAAACAATGGTTTCAATGTATCCCACATCGCCCTGTCATTGCAAGATGATGAACATTTCCTCACATTGCAATTTGATATACATATCTTGACGTCACAATGTGTCAAACACTTCCAATCGTCGCAATGTGACGGAGATATATAGACATCATAATGTGTCAAACATTTCCAAATGTCACAATGTGTCAAAAATATATGTGTGGATAGGCATGTTGTCGCATTATGTTGCACATCATCTTATCATCGCAATGTGATGAACATTTCCTAATGTTGCATTGTGATGCACTTATTCCAATGTCGCAATGTGACAACAATTTTCAAATGTCGCAATGTGTTGAACATAGTAATGCTGAAATCTACCAAACATAGTAAAGTTGGACTGTGACGAACACATAACATTGCAATGTGATGAAAATATAGTGTTGCAATATGACGAACATAGTAACGTCGCAATGTTATGAACATAATAACATTGCAATCTAAAAAACATAGTATCATCGCGATATGAGGAAAACAAGCACATCGTAACAATGGGGATAGTAGCGTCGCAATGTGTCAAACATAAATATATGTCACATGTGACGAACATAATACATATCACAATGTGTCCCACATCACCCTGTTGTTGCAACATGGAAAACATTTCCTCACGTTGCAATGTGACTCACATATCCTGACATCGCAATGTGACAAACACATCCAAACATCGTAATGTGTCGAACATAGTAGACTTGCAATCTACCAAACATCATTTTGTTGCAATGTGACAAACATTTCCAAACGTTGTAATGTGTCGAACGTAGTAATGTTTCCATCTAACATGCATAGTAACATTACAATGTCACGAACATATATAGACACCCCAATGTGACAAACATTTCCAAACATCATAATGTGTCGAACATAGTAATAATGCAATCTACCAAACATAGTAACACCACAATGCAACAATCATATATGGATGTCACATTGTGATGAACATATACATATGTCACAATGTGACGAACAATTACGAACATCGCAATCAAATGAACATAAATTGGCGTTGTAATGGGGCAAATGCAATGCGATAGACATTTCCAAACATCACAATGGGACAAACACAACCAATTGTCACAGTTTGATGTACACAACCCAATGTGCCGATGTGACAAACATTTTCCGATGTTGAAATGTGACTAACATAACCCATTATCGAACTATGACAAACCTATTATGTGATATCGTGAGAAACATAAACCTTCATCGTAATATGATGACCATAACCTTACGATGTCAAGTGACGAAAGAAAGCTAATGTCACAATGTGATGAAAAAAACCTTATGTCAACATGTGATGAACAAAAGATGATTTCACAATGTGATGAACAAAAACTGATGTTGGCATGTGACGAATAAACCATGATGTCGCAATTTGACAATCAAATTATTATCAACATTGTAATGCAGTAGTTCCATAGTAAATTACGGTGAACATAATCAACATGGACAAACATAATGAGATCTACATGGTCAATGAAGGTCAGTCATGGGCATGTTCAACCATAATAAACACTGATCAACCATAGTCAACCATGGTCATGTTCAACCTCACTCAACTACGATGAAGGACAACCATGTTCAACCATAGCCAACCTTTCTTTCCCAAAGTCAACCAAGGTATACAAAAGTAAACCATGGTCATGGTCAACCATACTCGACCAATTTTCATTTTCAATTAAGGTATTATTGTATTAATACATAGATCTTATATTAATAATGTATTACTACTTTAGTAATGTATTTATTAAGGGATTAATACTTTAAAAATGTATTTATTAATGCATTATTAATTTATTAATGCATTATTAATTTATTAATACATAAATATGTTACATTATACATTAATATATTGATATTTTACTAATATATTTATTAATTTATTTAATTGTATTAAAGCTATTAAATGATTTTTTTATTATTACTTTAACAATGCATTATTAATCTTTTACTTTATTATTATATTAATACTTTAATAATGTAGTAATTAATATTGTATAAATATATTACTTAAGTAAGTAATACATTACATTATTAATACATTAATTAATTAGTACTTTATATTATACATTTATGTAAATTAATACTTTAATATAGATTATATTAATATAATACTTTATTATACTTTAGTAATGTATTTATTAAAAATGTATTAATTTGTTAATTAATTAAATCAATACATTACAATATATATCAATGTCATTCATAGTCACGACCATAAAAAACCATGATGATGTTTCACCCTAATCAACCACAATCATTTTCAATAAATGTATTAATACTTTAATAATATTCTTATTAATATATTAATTTATTATTGTATTAATAATTTAACAATATATTAATTAAAAATGTAATAATGTATTAATTAATTCATACATTGCATTATTAATGTATTAATATTTAATGTGTTACATTATGCATAATTCATTAATAATTTAATTTGTATTTTACAACAATGTAATAATGTATTTTTAATATATTAATAGTTTATCATCTTGCATTATGCATTAATGTAATAATGAATTATTTTATTGTTGTATTAATAATTGACTAATGTATTAATACTTTAGTCATCTATTTTTTTAATGCATTTAATGTATTTATAAATATATTTAATGTATTAATTTATTACTATATTATTACCTTATCAATGTATTACATTATTAATCTATCAATCATTTAATATGTTACATTACAAACTAATGTAAATTCATACTTTAATTTATAAATGTTTATTATATATTATATTAATATTACATTACATATCAAAATAATGTATATAAATACTTTAATGTATTAATATATTACATGTATTATAAATTAATGTATTAATGGATAATATTAATTTATAATACACTAATACTTTAATGTAATGCATTATACATTAATGTAATGTACTACTAAATACATTAATACATTACAAATTATCAATATATCAATCAATTAATTAATATGTTACATTAATACTTTAATACATTTATCCATCAATTAATATTTTAATTTATGCATTCTTATTATATATATAATTTATGTAATATTAAATTATTATATTAATTAAATGTATTAATATATTAATGGTAGTTGAGAAGGCATGTTGGCCTTCAACTAGCAATAATCACATTTATGTAAAAAGTGGTTGATATAAGCCAATCCATGTCATTAATTTTAAAAAGGTGAAAAATAACTCGTATATCAACCACTTTTTACATAAATGTGGTTGTTACTAGTTTAATTTTAATTTTGAAAAGACAAACAGACAACTATTTCATAAAACATTTAAACGGCAACTAACTTGAAAAGACAAACACAGAAATATTTCATAAAACATTTAAACCACAATTAACTTAGCACCCATCCCTTTCAAATATACTTAAAGTTATTGCTAATCACCAACGTTAAATCTCCACTTGCGATTATGTTTAGAGTTAATGCGGATGAAGAAAATTAAATCTCCCAATTTCCACTAATACGATATCAGAAATTACCATCCCCAACCTAACGCGCAAGAACAAAACTAAATCTCCCAATTTTCAGGAATTCAAAATCAGAACTTACCATCCCCAGAAGGACCAGTCGGGAAAAGCAATATCGTATGTATCTTGGCTACCACAGTAACGAAACAGAGGAGGAGGAGTCGTTGATGTCTGATTCCCTGGCTGAACGCGAGATATGAGAGGGATATCGTCCGAATCAAACATCAAGTCAAGGTCGGGAACCATTCCGGGATAGAGTTTCAATAACTGCGCAAACCCCCATATTGTAAACAAAGCTCTTGTCTGGAAAGATCTCCGATAGAATTCGATAAAAAGTCTCCCCTTAACAACCATCAGCCTAAACGACGCCGACGTCCTGGCAGCCTCAACCATTTCAAGTGTAATTCCTGTGTTTTTCCAAGGTTTCAAGTCCTGATGAATCCAGTTGAAATAAAACGGGCAGGGCGCCGCCTCGGTTCCACGATTAGGAATAGGGAAGCGCAACGATGACGATGTCGAACACATAGTGGTGGATGAACACCTTATCATTTCCTTCGTATTCTTTATCCTCGGCCTGATGGTGGCGTTCGTTATCTCGTTCGGACTCGCCGGCGCCCGAAACGGATTGTCGGCTGCAACAACCTTCTCCTCCCATAACTGTCCCGTCTGTATGCAGGGGAGCGAATGATATCAATAAGTCAAACTTGCTTACATTCCAAATACCAGAGCAGATGAGACTAAATACCCTAGATTGAAAGCAGATATATACATTAATACTCACCCAACGGTTGAGAAACAGAAGAAACAGAGATGTCAATATGAATGCCAAAACAGATAACGGAATTCGGCCTCTCATCGTCTTCTGTAGCCGATCAGGACGACACCCAGATATTTCACCCAGAATACGGGATTAGTGAATGTAGACAGGTAAAGGAAGGTTAATGGAGGCGAAGGCTTGCCATTACGGATCTCTAGTAACACACAAATGTAGTGAGGAAGGGACCTACGAATCGAATTTCTACCTGCTTCGGGAGAATTGGTGAGCATTGTGCAGCAGGCAGAAACGCCATTATAGCTGTTTGGTGCTCTCAGACACGGAGACTCAGCGGACAAACCGTGGCTTACGATTATAATTTAAATATACGAGTCGTAGTGACAAGAACGTGGGCTTCACTTAACAGAAAAAGATATATGAGTAGTAGTGACAAGATCGTGGTCTGTAGAGGAAAAATTTAAGGCCAGCGGAAAAATTTATTAGTAGTGACAAGATGGTGGCCTCCACAAAAATTTAATACCAAAGCCGGCGACATCTCTTGAGGAAGGAAAGGACTATTGCAATGATATTTCGCTCCCCAGAAATAACCCCAGTTACCCATTTCGCTAGTTTTCTTGGTATAAGAACAAAATCCATCGTTTCTCTCGATAAAAAAGAAAGGACAATACAGTTTTGCAAGTGCATATATTCATTTCAATTCATAGATTAGCGTTTTGTTGTTAATTAATAATTGTTTCATTGCAATTCATGAATTATAACGTTCATGGATTATAACGTTTTGTGATGATGAAAGTGGTAAATATTCACTTGGATCAAAATTGTTTTATTTTTATCTTAAATTTAGATTTTATGTCATGGTGTTTTGGGATGGTTTTATGTTAGAGATTACTTAGATTTTATGTTATGATGTTTTGGGATGGTTTTATACTAGTTCTAATTCATGAAAATTAGATCTAATTTTAATAATATTGACTAGTTTTTAAGGTTAGTCAAAACAAAGAGATGCTTTTGATGTTTAAGATTAAAGTTAAGAGATTATTTAGATTTCATTTCATGGTGTTTTGGGATGGTCCAATGCTAGTTTTAATTCATGAGAATTAGATTTAGATTTAACAATATTGATTAATTTTTAAGGTTAGTCAAAACAAAGAGATGCTTTTGATCTTTAAGATTAAAGTTAACCACCTCCTTATAGTATCTTATTTTTTTTATCCTCTAAATGTTTATAGTATTATAGATTCTCCTTAAATTAGTTGGAACAATATTTTTAATATCATCTGTATTCTCTCCACAATAACTTCTTCTATTATCCCCAATCATTTAGCCAACACTTGCATAATTATGCCATCTAATTGATGATTTTGGCTACAATTTGAAGCAATTTTGGGGAGCTTCTTGTGATCCATGTTGTTTATTTTCTTCTTGTACATTAAGTACCTAATCATAGGTATGTTCTTCTATAAGGAGGATAGGATATGGTGTATTACCTTTAATTTTGAGATTATAAGTTATAAAATTATTTTGGATTTGTTCTATCTTTCTCTATGATTATCCATAGATATTGCATCGCCAAACTTCACATCCATACAAGATAACATAAGTGACAAGAGTCTGAGATATGATCTTTGTCTAATCCCATAGCAAAAGGTATGCTAATTTAAAATTATTCTCAAGCTTGTAATAAGCTTTCCACCCTCCATTTATCCTTTTCTCAATGTTATAGTTTCAATTGAGCTTGTGATAGAATATCTATTCCAAGATATTTGTAAGAAGACACTTCCTCAAACGTATTCTTCTCATATAGTAAAGTATTATAGGTGATCTTGCTGGATTTACTTATCATAAAGTTTGTTTTATCAATGTTCATGGTGATTCATATACTAGAGAAAAAACACAACAAAAGAGATTAATTTAATTGTTGTCACACTCCTCTACAAAGATCCTAAGCTTGACAAGGTGGTCCACTAAAATAACCTCTAAAATTGGCTTGATCTTTAGCTCCTTTTTATGTGGCTCTCTAGCCATATGCTTATCTTATTTTCCAAAATACTTCGCTAATCATAATTTCTTATAATTAGAGGGATTGTTGTGATCCCCAATTTTAAAAATAGATACAATGAGACTTGAGTCCAGGGTTTACATAATCCCTACTTGATTGCTAAATTGAAGAGCTTGTGTATGTGAGGGATTAGAATAAACCAGCCAATTTTTAAATTTTCCTTTGTTTTTAAAATTTCATCTTGGTAGCCTTTGATGTCCTTAGCTTTTTTGTTTGCAAGTGGCTTAACCCCAAACTTTATGTCTTCCATACAAAAAATTTCATCTTTTGTAGAAACTTTTAGAATGTCGTCCAAAACGTTTTAAAGTAGGAATTACACTAGAGAATCATATGATTTTCTTCGTTTTACTGTTTTTCATCTAATCAGGGTTGAATATCTATTAATTATAAAATTCAAAAACTTATTAGAAGCATCTCTAATAACTTTTCTAGAAACTTACATTCATTATGATAAAAAAAATTGGTAATTTTTTTATTTTATTTTTATATTCATTATGATAAAAAGGATAGATAATTCTATATTTATATATATATTTTTTTTTATAGATCACACTTCTATAAAAAAAAAAAATCAAGTTTGAATTGAAATATCTACATATTTTGTTATTTCCTTATTTTCCAAGAAATATTCTGCGCTCTTGGTGATGCAAAAAGAAACACTCTTAAATTGATGGTCCAAATTGTTATTAGATAATTGTGATATTAGATAATTGTTATTATATTTTTATGGACCAAATTGTTATGTGATCTTGGCAGTACAGATTCTGGCGTAGCCGGTTTCAAAATGTGTGAGAATTTGAGCTTAGAATGTCGTTTGTCAAGATGTTACTGTTTCAAAAATATTATAAACGATGTAGAAGTTACACTGTTTTTTATCAAACAAGTATGAAATATCGATCACAGTGAAATAGAAGGGAACGAAGATTTTATTATTCTTCACGGGTTCTGTCAGATCTGTTTGTTTTGTCGTGTTGGTTTATAATTTGACACTAATTTTGTATCGTTTGGACTATTTTATCAGTTGGTGGGACTTTGCTCTCATCACTACAGATTCAGTTTAATCAGAATTCTCAGAGCTACACGTCTACAGATTCGATCCCGTGCCTACGAAAAAATAAAGTTGAAGTCAAATCAGAGGTACAAGCGTTTGTATCACATGAGAAGATCTAATAACAAGGAGTCATTGTGAAGCTAATAACAAGGAGTGAGTGTGAAGCTTTTCAGGGGAGTGTATAAGGCGTATTCGTATCAGTTTGTTTTTAATTTCTTTTTATTTTGTCTTATAATTTTCTTTTGCTATTGAATAGAATATTAGATGGTTGAAAAGATGAAATTTATTATTCAAACTGTTATTTCAATTATTTATATTGCTTTATTATATTTTGTTATTTCAATTATCCATACTCCTTTATTATATTTTTAGATTACAGTTTTATTTTAAATTTTATTTTCTATTCATAATTATAATATGAGTGAATGTTTATTTTCTATACACTATAGAAAAAAACAATTATCAAGTTAGATTATCAAGTGAATCTTGGCCACTTTCCATTGGCAGCCCACCTCGCTCAAGCCCGTTCCTCTCAAAGCTTGCGATGTTGATTTGGCAGGAGGCCACACGCTTGCGTGTTTTGATGGAGCTGCAAAGGCCAATGGACTCTGCTGGGTCTGGTGGCTTCTTTAAATCGCACCCTGTAAGAATCACAAAGTGGTTCCTGAACTGTGGAGAGGGGACAAATACGAAAGCGGAACTCTTGGGATTTTGGGTCACCCTCCTCTTAGCTTCTCACTGGTCTATCAATCACTTGCTAGTTCTTGGTGACTCGAGAGTCATCATTGACTGGATCAATCTGAAGAGCAAGCTTCAATCAGTCCATCTTGCAGGCTGGTTGGATAAAACGCGGGACCTTTCCTCCATCTTCTCCGACATCAAATTCCTCCATATTTCCAGAACACACAACCGGGAGGCTGATGCTCTCTTTAAGAGAGCCCTTATCGAGGAAATCGGAACTCTCTCGGTCTACCATTGTGACAATGGGATAGAGAGCTCCATTACCTCCTTTTCTTTATTTTGATTGTGATTGGCGGCCAACGTTCTTCGGCGGGCATGGTTGATGCTCCGSGCATGGAGAGCGTATCCTGCGAGGTCTAACTTCTGGGGTATTGGGCGCATTGACAGACATTGGGTAATGCTGGTGTCCATCCTCGCAAATTGCTCAGAATTCTGTTCTTTCACCGGCTGTGGCTGATGGCGACCGTATTTCTCTTACAGCTTGTTTGCTGTTTTGTCTCCGTTTTTGCTCTCAGAGATGAATCGACCGGATGCTTCTTGACTGTTACTGTTATATTTCACACAGTTTTACTGCTGATTGTTTACCTGTATATGCTCACAGAGCTGATTGAATGTAATGGTTTTATAATTCTTATAAAATCGAGCAATTTTTTCTTGGAAAAAAAAAGTTAGAGGTCAATGTCTAAATGTTTGATGAACTTCTCAATCATCCCAAGGTGTTTGAGAGTGCATTGTTGAATGAAAAAATAAAGAACTAAACACTAGTTAGACTTCTCACTTATTCCAAGGTAATAAAGGCCATCATGGGGTGCTCAAGTTGTTGTTGGATAAGATAATAAAGGTCATCATGGATCCTCAAATGATAAAAAGTATGTTAAATGATTTTGTGATGTGTTAAGTTTAAACCTTTTTCAAAACTTTTCATAAATCCAAAAAAATATAATTTATAGTTTAATGATGTTAATTTTTAAATAAATATTAAAAATCAGATTTAAAAATATAATTTTTAAATAAAATAAATTAAAATTATTTTAAAAAATTAAAACATTTTAAATGTAAAAAAAATTATACACTTTAGAACTCTTTATAAATTAAAAAACATAATTTATATTTTAGTTTAATAATATTATAAAAAGTATAATTTATATTTTAGTTTAATAATATTAATTTTTAATTATAATGAGAACATAAAAAATAATAATGTTTATATTTTTAATATATTATTTGTAAAACAATATTTTTTAAAAATGAAAATTTATTATAATAATTATTAATTTTCCAATTTACTAAAACTTGAAAAACATAATTTTCATATATTCATAATAAAAATAAAAATGAAAACTCTTTTTAATTAAAAGATAATTTATAGTGTAATGATTTTTAATTTAAAAAATAATTTATAGTGTAATGGTTTTTAATTTATAATATAAAAATAATAATATTGATATTCTTTATTATATTCATAATAAACTAAAAGTCTTTTATAAATGTATAAAAAAACTTTAAAAATAATTTATGATGATGATTATAATGGTTAATAACTTATCATTATTGATTTGATGACTTAGAAGGTTAGGAAGGTTAGTGTTGTGTTAAATATTTTGAAATTGAGATCTAATTTGGGTATACATATGGTATTCTAGTTGAAGGTGTTTTTCACCTTCAAACTTCTTGGTGTCACAAAGATGAGATATTCTTTCATATCATGATATTTTTGGAATTGTTCAATACCTAATTTCACTAAACACCTCATGAAAAATAATAATGTTAATCACTTTAATATATGGTTATTTTTAGATTTCTGTGGTGAGTATTTTTGAAGTTGTTTGCCGGATAATCCATATATTATTCATTGGTCAACTTTTTAACTTTCATATTCAAGATGGATTTTCAATTTGAATAGAGTTAACCTATGTTTTCAATTATATATATATATATATATATATATATATATATATATATAACTCACAAATTAACTCTTATATATGTTCTTGTTATTTTCTTTTTTTAATAGATAAGAATAAATGTAAAAGTAAAGATTAAAAAATCTAAGTCAAATATTTTTGTGTCTTAATATTTCAAGTTTTTTTTATAATTCTAAGTAATAACAATATACTCATTATGAGTTCAACATTTCAATTACTGAAATAAAACTTAAGTGAAGAGGATAAACTCCATTCCACAACCACGAGGGCTAAGCCTAATTAACTCTTTTTTTTATTAAGCAAACAATATGCATTTGGCAGAAAAATATTTAATGTTTTATATGATGAGAGTGTTTTAGATGAGAGAGTATATATAACTGCATAGAAAGCATTAAATGTTCTGTTAGTAGTGCATATTAATAACCCTTTTATTATACTTAAAAAATTATTTTATACATATTAAAATTTTTAAGATGAATTAAAATATATAATATGGATGTTTTAAGTTTAATCTTGTAATGCAATTGTTGGTCAAGTCACAGTTTTACATTGCTTATATAGTGTTTTTGAATACATAAATGAATTCAGTATTCTCAAATGCTACTAGGCACCTTTAAAATGTAATATCAATCACTAAAATCTGCAATTTAAAAAAATTTCTAATGAGATTTTGGACAAAACTTATCAAAACAATTCAGCATCCTCAAAAACCACCAAGCACTTCTAAAATGTGATGTGAACCACTGAAATCTGCAATTTTTAAAATTTCTTATCAGATTTTGGACAAAACTCATCAAAACAGTAATAAGAAGAAAACAAAAAAAAAACCACAAAAAAAAACATAAGACTAATATAATTAAAAGTTGTGGAGGTGTAAGACAATCAGTGACAGAGTGTGCTGTTAAGGCACTCTTTGATGTTAAGTCACCCGTTAAAAACCTGTCAAGGAACAAAAAATCCATCCATGTTAAAGATTGGTGTGACTCAATAAAATGTATTTTATTAACTAATTCTAATAAAAAATAGTTATGTCAATAAATGTATAAATGTTCTTCCAAATTAAGATGGATGGACAGATCTGACACTGTTAATTAAATCTGAGCAAAACTCATAAATTTATCGTACATCCTTTTTACCAAATGGACAGAAACAGACCTTCATCTTTTGGAAACCTTCTTAAGAAGGCACGCGGAACCAGCTTCCGCACACGGCTGTCATGCCTTCCCGTAAAGGTCCGGACTCCGAACAGGCAATATATTTTTGGCGGAAAAAGAAAATTGTGAGATAAGTGAAATGGGCATGAAATTTCGCAGAAGCTGCGGCGCGTGGTGATTATTAATCTCCAGACAAGAGTTCATTGGATCGTTCAACGACGAAGAATCCGCGGAAATCTATTTCGCCGATATTCCTGGGAGATAAGGCCGCAAGGCTTTCGTCCGTCACGTTCGAACGTGTGACAGGTATCAGTCCTGTTCTCAGATGCTTCGCTTCTCAGTATTAAAAGAAGGCCACAGGATATTTGAGAGCCCAATTAGCGCGTGATTTTGTTCAATGTTATTGCCCTACGTTATTTGAGAGACCAATTAGCGCGTGGAATGTTGTCAATGTTACTGCCCTACGTTTTCAGAACATTGAGTATGTTGAATTTACTTTATAAATAATAATAAAAAAAAAAAACATTCATATGGATATGTGTTGATAAATAAAGGAAAATTAAGAATGAGATTTATATTAATATATATAATAATAGTAATAATAATATATTTTTAAGGTCACGATCAAGTCAGCACACCTGAGTGATTTGACTGGTAAAATCTACAAAGGTATACATACCCTACCTTAAGTCAAAGTAATTTCTGTAAAGTGAGAGAGTCCAGGTCTATTTTGCAGTTTTATTAAATTGATAAAAAAAACAAACATTTTGTTAATATTTATTTAAACCATAACTATTAAAAGTTAAAATCATAATGTTATTTGTAATCTCTAAATTAAAAATAACATAATATTAAAATTAAAATTATTATTGAAACACATTGCACAATTAAAATTAGATTTATTAAACTTATTATAAATGACATAATATTATTTGTAATTTCAAACACATTGCACAATTAAAACATCAATAATACCATAAACATTGCACAATTATAAATAACATAACATTATTTGCAATTTCAAACACATTACAAAATTAAAATTAGATTTATTAAACTTATTATAAATGACTTACTTAGTATTATTTGTAATTTCAACCACATTGCACAATTAAAATCAGAATTATTAAACTTATTATTTTGTCCTATTGTCATAGCTAGACCCCAACCAATGAGTTTGTTTTTAACTATTTAAATAAAAAATTGTTAAATTTTTGAGAAATTAAAGTGTATAAACGTAAAAGTAACACTTTCATTCTTTAATTAAAAATAATGTGAACTTTTAAACATATATTATGATAAATTAGATTATTATTTTATTAAAATGAGATCATTTTTTTTAAATGTATTGTTAGATATAGAGGGATTGCAATCACATGCAATTATGTAGTTTTTGGTGTAAATTTTGTTCAAACATTTGTCCACTTGAATTTGAATTTTGCTTATACAGAAGGTGTGTTTTATGCAGAAAAAGAGAGAGAGCATATATTCACAAACACTTAGAAATTGATGTTTTGGATTTATGATCTAGAATTATAAATGGAACGAAATGAGATACAGATGTATAACAAATAAATAAGCAGAGATATAGTAAAACTTGACTTCTATTAATGTTGAAATTGTAAAAATGCAGACTGAAACAAACTTGCTCGAATGGTAGCAACTTCTCTCTCAGAAGAGATGTGACGGTTACGCTCATTCGCAAGAAGAAAAATAAATGAGAAAACATTAAAAATAAATGAGAAAACCATAAACATCCAAAACCCTAACCCGGAGAGATGAAACAACAAAAGGTTTGTGGGACCTGATGGGAGTAGTTGATACGTCAACTTCCCGAGGGCGTAACTTTTGCATACAATCTTCATTTGGGGCGTTTAATACACTGTTGGCAAGGTATAGCTGATGAGTACATATTCTGTTCATCCTAGCATCCATTTTCGTTTGAATGGAAGGCACTTCCGAGCACAAAACAATATTTTAAGAACTCAAAACGGCCCCAGAAGTTTCGGAGCCAAAAAACTATAAAACAACTGCCAAAGTGGAAACTCTTTTTTGAGTGAGTGGAATAGGTGGGTGGCCATCGATATCCACCCAAATCAATTTACAATTCATCAAGTTGATTCAAAGCAAAGCCTCTTAGCAGACCTATCGGTGGCATAGTTGACTTCTATTAATGTTGAAACTATAAAAATGCAGACCAAAACAAACTTGCTTGAATGGTGGCAACTTATCTATGAGAATAGATGTGATGATTACGCTCATTCGCAAGAAGATGAGTCCAATGACACTCCAAAGGATTTTTTAACATAAAACATAAATGAGAAAACCATAAACATCCAAAACCCTAACACTGAGAGATGAAATGCCAAAAGGTTTGTGGGACCTGATGGGAATAGTTGATACATCAACTTTTCGAGGGTGTATCTTTTTCATACAATCTTCGTTTGACGCGTTCGATACATTATTGGAAAGGTATAGATGGTGAGTAAATATCATGTTCATCCTAGCATCTTTTGTCAATTTAATGGTAGGTGCTTCCGAGCCCAAAAAATCATTTAGGGCCTTAAAACGACCCCAAAATTTTTAGACCCAAAAAATTATAAACAAACTGCCAAAATGGAAACTCTTTTTTGAGTCATTTCAATAGGTCTGATCCAAAAAGGATCTAGAAAAGGCTAAGAACAACTCAGAACTCGTAGAGGAAACTCAGGAGGCTTAGAATGGCTTCAGAAAACAGAGAAAGGGAAAAAAATCAAAGTTCCCAAAACTTAGTTAAAATGGCATTATCAGGAAGAGTGCATCGCAATATTTCTAACGGTGCAAACAACTCGTCAAACAAAGTTGTGGATCAAAAGATATAAGTGGTCAAAGTTTTGGTCAACTTAGCCCAGTCAGCAGGGATGAGTCAACATCCACACTATTGATGTTAGCATCAGTATGGATGATGTCAGCATCCATACGACATATGTGGAAATCCCAGAGGGTGACACGTGTTCTCCTAACATCAGCATGAGGTCAGCATGATGACGGGGCAACACGAGAGGTTGCCATGTGTCACTCAAATTTGGACTTTTCAGGTCGACATGTGGACCAATGAAAAAGTGCCACATAGCATCCATATAGTCCGTACATGACACGTGGCATATGTACTATATGTGTCATGATGACGTGGCATCTGTACACACGTGGTAGAATGATGTGGCATAAGGGTGATGTGGTAGGATGACTCTGCAAAGGAGGTGGCATGGGCCAATGATTGGTTGCCATGTGGACCAGTGATGGGCTTCCATGTGGCATTGGGAAAATGCCCAATGATGCCCCGTGACCGAAAGT
>JASDQU010247870.1:0-16606 GCA_032191745.1 Picea mariana
ACCAAAAATAATATCATCAACATACATTTCAATTAATAATATAATATATTGACTTACCTTGATGTAGAGTTTGATGTCTGCACTTCCTTTTTTAAACCCTCCTGCTGTAGATATTTATCTAGTCTAGAGTACCATACTCTAGGAGCTCGTTTTAGACCATACAAGGCCTTCTTTAGTTTACACACATAATCTGCATTCTATGACAACTGCAATCATTTTAGTTGTTCAATGTAGACTTTTTTTTCAAGTTCCCCATTCAGAAAAGTTGATTTTACGTCCATTTGATACACTTTAATATTTTTGGACCATGCATAAGCTAAAAGAAATCAGATTGCTTCCATTCTAGCAACTGGGGAAAATGTCTCTTCAAAGTTGATTCCTTCAACCTGTGCATATCCTTCACATACCAGTCTATCTTTGTTCCTTGTAACCTCTCCATCTTCATTCAATTTATTCTTGTATACCCACTTTGTGTCGATCACATTCTTATCCTTTGGTCCTGGAACCAATTCCCAAGTGTCATTTTTCTCTATTTGATCCAATTCTTCATCCATGGCCTTATTCCAAAATTCATCCTTGATGGCCTCTTCAAAATAGGTTGGTTCAATAGTAGATGTGAGTGCTAGGTGCGTTTGTTCTGGTTAATGCATTCTTCTTCTAGTCTCAACTCCTGCATCTTTGTTTCTGATAATCTGATCTGAAGGATGATTCTTCTGTACTCATCTGCTAGGTGTCTTTGGAGGCACTTGTTGAACTTTCTCTTCTACTTCTGTCGGATCCTCTTCATCTTCTCCTTCTTTTTCATCTTATGTTTCTTTTTCGTAAAGTTGTTCCATTGATTCATTTTCTTCTTCCTTTAATTCTTGTCTACCTATTTCATCAATTGTTACGTTGATGTTTTCCACAACTTTGTTCAATCTCAGGTTGTAACACTTGTATTATTTTCTTGTACTTGAGTAACCAACAAGTACTCCCTTTTCCACACGAGAGTCAAACTTTCCCATTCTGCCATCTTCTCTTTTGAGGTAGGATTTTCTTCCAAAAACTCTGAAGTGCTTCACATTTGTCGGTCTTCCTTTCCATAGCTCGTAGGGATTTTTACCAGTGTTGTTTCTGAGAATTACTATGTTTTGAATCTGAACTGTTGTATGAATTGCCTGTGTACAAAAAATATCTTCCAACTTGTAATCCATTAGCATTGTTCGAGCCATTTCCTATACTATCATGTTCTTTCTTTCAACAACTCCATTATGTTGAGGTGTCCTAGAAACGAAGAATTTCCTTTTTATTCCATGACTACTATAGTAGTCCATAAATTCCTTTGAAGTGAAATCTCCTCCATTACCATATCTCAAGCATTTTATTTTTGAATCCATCTCATTTTCAACCATTCTCTTGTAGATCTTGAAGCTTTCAAAATCTTCTGACTTATTCTTGAGAAAGAAAACTGTAGTCATTCTTGTATAATCATCAACTAATAAAATAAAGTATTTCTCACCTTTTAAACCCTCAGTTGTAGTTGGTCCAACCAGATTATTATGCACAATTTCCAGTGGTCTTGTCATTGAATATTCCTTTAATTTGAAGTTGGTCTTTGTTTTATTTCCTTGTTGACAATGCTTGCATAAAGTGTTGGTTGGTTTCATGATTTGGGGAATTTCTCTGACTGCTTCTCTTTTGCTAACTTTGACAAGGTTATCAAAATGTATGTGACCCATTATTCTATGCCATATCTATAAATTCTAACCTTGTACAATGTCTACTATAAACAGATATTCAGAAAAGAATAGAAAAGATACAATGAAAAATGCAAACATTAGACAGATATTTTTGCCTTGGAAACCCAAACCGGGAAAACTAGCATATATTATATTCATACATTATGTTACATTGTTTACAATACAATATACATATAGGATCCAGCGGCATCCAAAACCCTAACCCAATGAATTGGATTAGTCCAAAACCCTAATTCCTTAACTGGAAATAGAAAACCATCGAAAAAAAACCATGTGCCGAAAAACCACCTAAATATCATGTGGTCTCGGAAATATGTCATCCCAGTAATATGTCGTCCTGGAAATATGTATTCCCGGTGCAAAAAAAAATTTCGGGGGCGTTGCCCCCGAACTCCTACGTGGGGGGCTCTGCCCCCCTGCACCCCCCTCTAACCCCCCTACTCGCCCGGCGCAGACGCTCAGACACTGCTACTCATGCAAAGAATATAACACATACCCAACAGTATCCAACTTTCATCTTCTTTCCTAGACAACACTTTTCATTTCCAATTTCACTTAACACATATATGTTGCTTGAAGTTCTCGCAGCTATAGAAATTGATTTCCCCGAACCTTCTTTTCTTATCTCACACTTTTGTGAATCGAAAGTAACTTTATGACCTTGGTCACACATTTGACTCACACTTAGAATATTATGTTTCATATCTTCTACTAGTAGAACATTTTCTGCCTTTGTATTCTTGTTCCCAATTCTGACTATGCCTTTTCCAATGATTTTAGTTGAATCATCATTTCCGAAGGAGACTGATCCATCTCTTTCCTTTATTAATGTAAGAAACCTGCCTTTATCACCTGTCATGTGTTTTGAACAACCACTGTCAACATACCAACCATGTTTCTTCTTCTTATCTTGTAGAGCGAGTGTGCATTCTTCATTGTTGTACTGATTCCGCTTTCTTATCCGTGTCATTTTTTGAGGTTCTTGTCTGTGATTGTTGTTGTTCTGTTGTGGTTCTCTAGGAGGAATTGTCATTCTGCAATCTTTGGACATGTGTCCAAATTTGTTACACTTGTATCGTTACACTTCAGTGATCAATGATTCAAACCTATTGTAACTTATTCTTTGTGTTTCACTAGGCCTTCTTGGATAACAATTTTGTGTATGACTTTCAAAGTTGTTTATGTTCATGTTGTTAGCTCTGCAATTCACAGCTTTATGTCCAAAATTATTACATGCATAACATAAAACAAAAAATATAGTTTGATACCTGGGAGTTGAAGATCTTCTGAAAGGAGGTGCTCTTATGAATCCTTCTTCTTCCTAAGACTTATTTCTTTCTGTCGGTCATTGATTCTGAAATCTAAATCTTCTCGGTGGAGGAGTGTCCCTGTAATTTTCTCTGTAGACCTTCCTATCCCCTTTGATTGTTTGTGCATATATTTTTGGATAGGTTTCTTGTTCTATTGCTTTGGAGATTGATCCCTTTTTTGTCTGATTGTATCCAATTCCATACTTTTAATGATTAGGATTTTGACTACTGATAATGTCATTCAAAACGTTTGAGTTGTTTTGCATATTTTTCTTTTCAAGATCCTTTCTTAATGTGACAATCTCTGCTTCCAAATTTTCAATGATCATGTCTCTTCCTTCTAGTTATTCTTTGAGTGATTCTTCAATTATTTTATCTTATTCAATTTGAACCTTCAAATTTGTGATCATTTGTTCTAATTCCTGAGTGTCTTCTTCCTTGTCTAGTTCCACTTGTAGCTTCTTGTTTTTCCTCTTTTCTCTTCTGATAAATTCTATGGAACTCAACAATTCCTCTCGGTAGTCAACTTACGCCTCTTCAATTTCTTCTTTGACTTCTTCATATTCTTCTTGGCTTCTTCATATTCTTCTTCAGAGTCTTCTAATACCATGAATAAAACTCTTTATGTCTGACTGTCACTGACTTCATATTCATCTGATGATGAGATGCCTTCTTTGGTGCATAAGTTTTTCTTGAAAACTTTCTCTGTGGTTATTTTTCCTTTATATGTTTGTTTTCCTTTTCAGTAACCTTCATCATTTATCTTTTTATTATGAGGACATTTGTTAGAAAATTTATCAATACCATCACAATTAAAACAAATTAAAGGAAGCTTACCTATATACCTATCATCGGTTCCCTTGTTTAGTATTTTGAAAAAGTTGTCCACTTCTTCATCATCTTCTGATATGTTACTATTGTTGCTATGTTCTTTTTCTTGTTTCTTTCCCTTTTTCTTTGATATTTTGGATGCTTTGAAGGATGCTTCTTTTACATCTGGATTTTCCTGTTTCAGTTCGCATTTCATATGTTGTGAAGATTACATGTATTTCGTCCATGCTTATTGAGTTTAGATATTCTCTTTCTTCTAGTGCTGATATCTTAGGGTCAAATTTCATAGGAAGAGATCTTAGTACCTTTTGAACAATTACAGTTCTTTGATTTCTTCTACCAATCCCATGATTTCATTTACTGTTTCATCGACTCGTAAGAAGTAAGCTGCAATATTCTCATCTTCCTTCATCTTTATTTGTTCAAACTGACCTTTGTAAGTTTGAAGTTTTGTTGCTTTGAATTTTGAATCTCCTTCATAAATATTTCGAAGTTTGTCTCAAATCTATTTAGCGGATTTACAATGTGCAACTTTAGTGAATATTTTTTAACCAAGACCATTCAGAAGTGCATTTGTGGCTTTGGAATTATTCTGACCAAGTTTCACTGCTTTTTCATTTGTTGGTGAAACTGCTGATACTGTGTATCCATCTACAATTGATTGCCAAATTTCAAATCCCTGTGCCTGAATATATGTCTTCATCCTTGTGCTCCAAAATGCATACTTTTGTCCATCAAACTACGGTATTCCATTTTTATACAAGTTTTTTCTCTCCATGATCTACCTTTCAGTGGTTAAACTGATTTATGAAGGAACCTACTCTGATTCCAATTGTTGGATTACTGAGAGGGGGGGTAAATCAATAATAGTTCAATCTAATCCTTTTTAACCATATAATCCAAGTGTTATATCAATGCAGCATTATCATCCAATAACTTCAAAGTAAATAAGCAATGAAGAAATGAACAATCATACACATACATAGTACACCAGTGTTTTACATGGAAACCCAAAGCATGAGAAAAACCATGGAATGATTTTTATTATATGTCTTGAATAATTACATTCATTGGAAGCACCAACTTCCTTTGTTTTCCAGCTACAATTGGAAGGAGGCTCCAACCCCCTAGTTTCTCAGGCTACAACCTGACAGAATCTTCAACTCCCCAATTCTCTGGCTACAACCAAAAGGAGGCTACAACCCCCTATGTTCTTCAACTACAACCAGAAGGTGGCTACAACCACCTTTCCTTTCCCCGTCCAATCGCCCTGACGTAGAAGTAGGATGATGGAACCATTTTTACACTATCATTGGGAGATATACCATTGTACAACTGTATCAACCTATACCACTGACCTCCATCCAACCTGTACAATTTCCCTGTAATCAATATGTACATGAATTGAACATGTATCAACAAAGATACAATAGGTACGTGACCTGTAGTGCTGCAACACACGTATGTACACACCCAATCTGTTATGCAGCCCATGTATGTATGCGACCAAAATGTTATGCAGCCTGCGTATGCTTTCTGAAAACTAGGGTTTTATTTATTCTCAAAACTTATGACCCCATGTAACTTCTTTCACATATATATGTAACCTATCACTGTATCCAGACTATAATTATACCCTATGCATGCATCCTCATACATAACCTTTACCCAAAGCATATGTATCTCTCTCTAGGCATGTGCCATATAGGTGTGTGTAATCATGAACAAGTATAATAAACATCACATGACCTAGACTTCAAACCCTTTCTGATATCCAGCCTCTCAATACATCAACCAATAAAATCTCTCAACCATATATCACAAAAACCCTTAGCCATATGCCAAGAAATACAAGATGTGCCTCAACAAGAAGTATCAATGATAAATATACCAGCACTGTATTTCTGTAGATCTGACTTATACAGAAGATCCCATGCAACCACTAGTATTTCTAGGGAGAATCCTCAAATCACCATAATTGTTTCTCATGCATACATAAAAATCCAACTATTCATAGAAATAAGACATACCATTTGAACCAATGGATAGATCTAATGTATTTGATCACTGTAGACCTTCATGGGATCTTGATCTTAGAATCTATAACCTTTTCATATTCATCTTTTCAAGTTTCCATGGATTTTCAACATGTACGCACCCTAATACACTGCCATCTCACGTATGCCTCAGTATGTACACACCCTAATACACTGTCAGCCCGCATATGCCTCAAAAAATAGGGTTTTTTAGTATTCATTGTAATTCTGAGAATTTCATCGTCAACCCTTCGTACTACCTCAGACTTTTGCAACTTCATATGTATAAATGAGTACTTACAATAAGCGTCACACAACAAAATATATTCAATATGTTCAAGTGTAATTAAATGAGAGAGATTTGCCTCTTATTTATACTTTCATGTAGCATTACATTTTCCTTATTCTAGGGAGTTCTCCATTTAATTTATTATTTAAATAATTTCTTTTGCAAACACTTTGACTTTTAGGGGCTTCTACATGACTCGTGAGGGTCCTCCAACTTCACATGGCCATAACTCTCTAACTGTGAGGAGTTATGTGAAGTTCCACATACCACCGGAAATTGCATGATAAGAACTATCCACCTAGGATATTTTCACTAACAAATTCACTGACCTTCATCTCATTATTCCATAATTAAGCATGGGTTCTCTAACCATACTTCTAGGACAACTCAATTCACAAAGCATCTTCCCATGAGGGATTTCACCATAAGGGGACCACTTTGGAGTTCATTCATTTGTACTTCATATCAACCATGACAAGACAATAATGAGTCATCTTTACATCAAACAAACTTGGGTCTATTACCCAATTGTTTGTGCTACCATAATTTGCTACTGGACTTTCTTCAAGGGTTGATATCAATGACAACCAACCTTAATCAAAAACATCTATGATATATTTCTTTTATGTTATTGGATATTTGAGATATCTCTGTACATTTGTTTCTTATATCTCCTCTTTCATTTCGTGCTGAAAATAATATGGATCAGCATGTGCTTGAAAATAAATGACTTTATGTGCAAAGATGTGATTTTCATCATAAATAAACACTCATAATTCATTCATTAAGTACTTATAACATTCATTCATTCGTAGGAAAAAAATATTTCATGACATTAGTTTATATTATAAAAAATAATATGTTATAATGTTATTACAATCACTTCTTTTTTGTCTTTTTTCTTTTCACAAATTCATAAATCATTTGATCATCTTCTACAACTTCTTTATCAGTTCTTCTAGCCACCTCTGCATCTTGTTTTATTGTTTGTCGGGTCATGCACTCACGACGTGTATGTTGTTGTAAGGTGCCAGGATCTACTACAATATTGAAGAAATGTTAAATTGATATGTTTTGTTATTATCATTACAAGTATTCATTAATAAAAAAAACATTATAGTGGTGCTCTATACCTGGCAGGTCCACATCATGTACTTCATCTTCCTGTATAGGTTCCTCATATTGTACAAGATGACTCTCTGCATGATCTGGAGTTGAAACATCAAAGATTGCAATTAATACACTATTTGAAATTAAACATTTTAAACTGTAATCCTTACTAATTTTTTTGTAGCACATGAATACATCCATTACCAGGATGCACAACATGACCTTCATTGGGTTTTTATCCATCCTTGGAATTATGTGTATTGTATCTTTCCTTCTTAAAACAAAGAGACTCAATATTTTATGGCCAAAATTAATAATAAATAGAGTGCACAAGCAATCAATCTTAAATAAACTTTGTTGATTTTATTTACCTATGTGCAGGAATGGATCAATGGAAGAACATGTTTTTCCAACGCCCAACATTTTTCGACATTCAACAATAGTTGTAAAGTCGTGATGGAATCCAAGCCTCAATTATTCCTCCATGGGTGCTTCGTTGAACCGATCGGCCTGCAACTTTTCACAAGATCGACAATTTATCTTTTATGGTGAAATAAAAACAAATTTATATGCAATTTATTATTTGGATACAATATTTGAGTTATTGATACTTACAATTTGTGCCACCATATTGGAATAACCACTAGGCCCAAGCTTGTGTTGGCCATGTTTTTCTTTTATGGACTTTGTGTCCTTTGATGTGTCTAGCATCCTATGAAAAGTTTGAAATATGTTAGATGTTGGAAATTTCATGTAAAAATAAAGAGTAATAAACATATAATTACATTGTTCAAAGTATTGCATACCTTCATGTGCCAGGTGGTAGATTTCCCTCTTTTATTAAATACCTCTCCCTTCCATCACCCAGTAGGAATTTCCACTCCCTTACTGGAATCATTGGAGGGATTTCATACCTAGGGTTCATTTCTATATGAACCCTATATTGGTCCCTCACAATCTGTATATGTTGTTCGGATTTCTTGAGGACCTTCACTGGGTTGAAGGTATCACCACCAAACAACCCAATCAAGTGATTAGTGAGCTCATATTTTAAATTTTTACTTTGTTTATCCCACCCTATGCGGATGATGAACCCAAATATATCCAATGACCAATGATTTAGATATTTATAAAAAACATCATTTCCTGCAAAATGATCATGTGATCATTAGTTTAAAAAGAATGTTGTATAAGCAAATTTCAAACAGATTATATATAATAGTTAAAACATTTTTTAAATACATGGGCACTTCTCTATCTTTATGGGAATGATATTTTCCTCCACCAAAAATGTGGTCTCTAGTGTTCTCGTGCTAGTGACATGGGAATATCTAGGAAATGTTGCTTGAGAAAAATCAATAATAGTCTTTGTTTCATTGACCCCCTAACCCTGTTCAGTATGATTCGACGTGCATCAAATAGTAGAGGGTGCACCCACGTGGGGTTAGATCATGTTCCATTATTGTTCAGTCGACAATAATGGCACATGACCATATGCACGTGGGGTTATAATCTCATGATGTGACAACTTATCAATAGCATCAATAATACCAGTAGGCCCCTAACCAGGAGTATGTGGACACAAATACTCCTGTAAAAACAAATGATATTTTAGTTCATGAAATATACGAGTAGAAAATATAAAACCATAAATGAATTTATCTTCTAATTAAATATATTGAAACTTAAATTCAAGGACTGAGTTCTCATCGTCAAACAATTAATCTTTTCTCTAATCTCGTCTGTTTGTGAATGAATACCAAATGAAAGATTTCTGCATTTATTTTGTTAAGGACTTTGTTGACATCTGAATGGGGTTCAATGATGATGTAATTTCAACATTGCACATGATCTCATCCACATCGATATCTATGGATTACTATGCTGATAGATATGTAGCCCGCGATCAAAATATAGAAAACATTAATATCGAAATGAAACCAATAGACTCACCAAAAAAACATAATAGTACAACATATTTAATTTCTACAATTATTATGGGTTATACCTGCTTCCCTAAGGATCGTGTCCTCTGATCCATCGGGGACTTTCCCCTATCAACAACCTGCAAAAAAAATATTGAAAACATTAATATCGAAATGAAACCAACAGAATCTCGAAAAAACATAATTAAAAAGCATACCACTTATCTTTAATTTGTACAATTTACAATGGGGTATACCTACTTTCTCGATGATGGTGTCATCTGATCCATCGGGGACTTGCCCCGATCAGCAGCCTGCAACAAAAATATTGAAAACATTAATATTGAAATGAAACCAATAGACTCTCGAAAAAACATAATTAGAAATCATATTGCTTATATTTAATGAAACATTAACAAAAAAAATTAACAAAAACATAAGATACTAGATTCATTAGTTACAGGTTTGGTGAAATGTTATATGTACCAATCCCACAGTAACAACATTTGTATCTATTTGATTCAAATTGTAATTGATCAACAACTTTTCCCCAATAGCTATTGATTTTATGGCACCCACTAAAACATGGTTTCCTTCACGCCCCTCAAATATGAAATTGGGTTGTTTATTTGTAGACCTAGGTTGTGTACTATTTATAAACCTTGCAATATTGTCTTATGTTTTTGGTCTTCCATCAATGTACATGCTCGCTCCTTTATTTTGATTATTGTCTTTTAGCTTTAAATAATTTGCAGACATTTTGTATCTATTCATACTGCATGTATATTGGACCAACCACATCCAAAACCTATAATTGTAGCAGGGTCTGACATACTCCATCAATTCAATACATCTTTCGTAACCCACCTTTATGCCATCCATGCAAAACAACCCAAAACCATGTAATTATGATGGTTTAATCTGAAATATCCTCTCGTTCACACAAAAATATGTGTTTAGATGAGGAAAATCCTTGGGTACTCATTGTTTCACTAGATGTTTGTACCTCAAGGGAACCTCGATGTCACCTATGGTCTCCTCATTATAAGAACATGACCCCCCTTCAGCAAGAAAAAGTTCCATTCGTTTATGGAATTTTCTTCTAATATTTTGACATCTAGTTGATATCCCTCTTTTATGCCTACTAGATGTCTAACTTTCCTCTAGTATTCTTGAACTTCCCTCGCTCGAGGAGGACAGATATGAAAAATAACTATTTGGTTGTACCTACACTCCATCGAGTGAGAGCAATAGTTAAAAAACATTCATAGAAGGATAAAACAATATCTTGATTCATAAATATGATTAACATTAATACAAGTTTCATGTATATATTGTGGGAATTGGACTTGTAGCTATGTATGCCAACTATTGGAACATTAATATCTCCCAAAAATTGTTTCAAAGAATGCCTAAATAAGATGTGTCATAGAATACAATCTATTGTCACCTTTAGTGTCATTTTCAGGTGGTCCAAAAATCCAACTCAAGAATTTTTTTAAGCCCTAAATAGTGGCACATTACCCATTAATTCGGGCATATTACATTAGTATTTTTATTTTGTTTATGTCGGCTTGGGTCCATTAGTTGTAATTGTACCTCTTACTCTCCTATATATACCAAGGAGACCTTTTCATTTGGAATCATATTGTAATTGTGAATTCATATGATGTATAAGGAGCTTTCCCCCTCAAAGAGGCTTATTATCTGAATTTCTCTCTTTTTCAAGGAGCTGAGTTCTTATTATGAGGTTTTTATGCTATTTTGATATTTGGTTCTTAACATTTGGTTTCAGAGCTAGACAATCCTTGGGACTGGTCTTATAAACAAGTCTTCTTGGAATTTTCACTACAACTTATTTTCTAGAAGGTTTCTAAATACATAAATTCTATGGTGAAGAGGAGACATATAGAGATAACTTGGGTCCAAATTTCATATCTTTGATCATTATATTTTTGGAGATACATTTTTCTCAAGTTAGGGTTTTTGACTAGTCCTGAAACTAGTCTGAAACAAGTTGTCTTGGAATTTTCACTCCCAATTTGTTTCTTCTTGGTTTCAAGTTATGAAATTGTTACAGTACAAAGGAGTAGTGAAGTATCACATGGACAAATTTCATCCTCTGATTCATTGTACTATGAAAGGTATTCCCTAATGAAATTAGGGTTTTGGGATGTTCTAGATTTCAGTCTAAAACAAGTGTTCTTGGGAAAACGGTAATATTTGAAGCTACAGACCTCCAAATTGAGTGATGCATGTTCTGTTGGTTAGGGTATGGACCAAATGTGTACTGGTACAAATTTAAAGTTATGAAGTGAATACATTGACATGTGGAAGTTCATACAAGTTCACTCTCCTTAAAGGGAAAAACATCAGCACATCTTGGGAAAGTTATCATAAAATTCTATTGCAGAATCCAATATTGGTCTAACCTGTGGAGTTGGAAAGAATACATGCTAGGATACATAAGGTATAAATTTTAGACTCATAAGGGTAGAAATTGTATAGCTACAACAAAATAAAGGTCAATGAGCATAACAATCTCCAAATTGGATTTTTAAAAGGTGCGTTGTTTTTTGGAAATTTGCATATCTTTTGACTAGAATATCTAATTGGGGTGATTCAAAAAGTGGAATAAAGTGGGAGAAAAAGAGTATCACATAAATTTGGGAGAATCTTAGGTTTTTTTAGGTACATATGTATTTATGTGTCTTTAAACGTAGGAGTTTTCATTACTTTTCAACTCTACAACCTGGGGACTGTGTGGTTCTTCCATGTACATAGAGTATATCAGAAGGCCCCTTTCGAATGGTTTCATATTATATAACTCTACTAAATATTTGAGCTCCCACGTACTTGTCATATATTGGGAGACCCCCTATAATACTGAGAACAACCGAGTAAACCATTTGGTCATCTTGTTTCCATAGTACACCGAGAACATAACTCGGGGAGATCACTCTTTAGTACCTAGGTAGTTTGATACTATGGATAATGGCATGGAAAAGCCTCCTTATTTAGTTCCCTGAGATATTGGGACGAGTACTATTTTTGGACCCCACATGTATATCAAAGAGCTATAACACCTATCGCTCCCTTGTTAGTGAGGGCCTTTGCCTAAGCCAATTAGAAATTTCTACCTTGCAGTGATACTTGGCCAACATGCAACCAAAAATGAAACTTCTACACCAAATAATCCCTCAAACAATCCTACTTGGAGTCTTGATGAAGGTGAAGAAATGCACAAGGACATAGATGATTTACAAAATAAGGTAGTAAAAAAATATGAACTACAAAGGATGATGGATTCAAATGAAGCTAAGCTGGAAGTGATATTGGATACTAAGATGGATGGTTTAAAAGGGGAGATCATGGAAGGATTAAAAAAAAAAATTAATAGAGAGGCTAGCTAAACGTGACAATGTATCCCATGAAATTCATGACGAGGAAAAAATAAAGATGAATCAAGATTGTAGAAACTCCAACTTTAGGTTGAAGACCAACCACTTTCCTAAGATCGATATGAGGAAGTTTTATGGAAAGGATCCAATCACATGGATACTCTAGATGGAGCAATTATTTGATCTACATGATGTTCCACACACACAAAAGGTACAAATTGTGTCTTTATATTTAGAACCCAAAACAATTTGTGTGGTATCGATGTCTTTTTTCTCGCAAATCACTTGTCACTTGGACAATTTTCACGGAAGAAATGATAGCACACTATGAGGATACAAGGAGAAATACCTTCTTTAGCCAATTGATAAATATCAAGAAAAATGGTTCAATTGCAGAGAATATTAACAAATTCCAAATATTGAACATAATGTAAGGGATATTCCAGATGAGCACCTGATTGATTTATTCATAGCAACTTTAAAGGATAACATAAACATGAGGTTTACCTTTGGGAACCCAAATCATTTATGAATGCATTCAGGGTGGCGAGAAATGTTGAAAGTAAAAATATGGCTATGGCTACTAGAAGGACCACTCTTAACATACATTGAGAGAATAATGCTCCTTCTTCTAAACCATCTCAACCTACAAGATTGATGCCTCAACAATTGGAGGAAATAAAAGTAAAAGGTGTATGATTTAATTATGATAGCAAGTACAGTAAGGGACATAAGTGTGATGAGAAGAAATTATTCTACATAGATTGTGAAGAGGAAAAAGAACAAGAACCATATCAAGATGAAAACGTAGAAGATATTTCTTCTAAATGTTTGGCTCCCACCATATCATGTAATGCATTGGATGGAATTAACACTCAAACCCTCAAGATCGAAGGATATATCAAAAATAAAAAGGTGATAGTCCTAATTGATTCTGGTAGTACTCATAATTTCATTCATTATAAATTAGCCAAAGCTCTCAATTGATTTATATATCCAGCGCCATAGTTTCAAGTAATGAATGCAAATGGAGGAACTATCAATTTCTCAGGAAAATGCCATAATAACAATCTTACTATGGGGGAACATGTAATGAATAGTCCAATGATTTCTATAACCATGGGTGGTGCTAATGTTGTACTAGGAGTCCAATGGTTATAATCATTAGGCACAATGGCTTTTAATTTTCAAGAACTTTTCATGAAATTTTCATTGGAAGGAAAGGAGATTGAGTTAAGGGGTATCATAGGGAAACCCAGTAAGGTGATAAGCTCTAATAGTACGGAAAAATTATTTAAAAATGAGCATCATGGTGTAATTGTACAACTATGCTCACTATATGTTCAAACATCTAAGCCATCTATTCCCCTAGATCTCCAAGGGGTCATTGATAAGAATTCCAAAGTGTTTGAAGATATTCCTAGAGGTCTTACATCCACTCATGATCATGATCATGTTATTTGCCTAATTCCTGGTAGTGTTCCTCCTAACATCAGGTCTTACAGATACCCTTATGCCCAGAAGAGTGAAATTGAGCATATGGTTGAAGAAAGGCTAGAGGTTGGCATTATTAGACCTAGCCAAAGTTCTTACTCTGCACCAGTGGTAATGGTACTCAAGAAAGAAGGCTCATGGCATATGTTTCCAGATTATAGAGAGGTCAAAAAGATCACCATTAAATATAAGTTTCCCATTCCCATCATTGATTAATGTTTAGATGAACTACATGGAGAAATCTACTTCACAAATTTGGATCTTCGTTCAGGGTATCATCATATTAGAATGAAGGAAGAAGATATCTCAAAAACAACATTTTGAACTCATGAAGGCCATTATGATTTTTTTGTCATGCCTTTGGCCTTACGAATGCACCTTCCACATTCCAAGGGTTGATGAATTCTATTTTCAATCCCTTCTTTCGAAAATTTGTGTTAGTACTTTTTGATGATATACTAATCTATAGAAATTCTTGGGAGGATCATGTTTGACATATTGACATGGTGCTACAACTATTAATTGAGAAACATCGATATTCCAAACCATACAAATGTTTATTTGGGGTGAAGGAGGTAGAGTATTTGGGTCATATTGTATCTCATGAAGGTGTCAAGGTATACCCTAACAATATTAAGGCCATGATGGACTAGATGATTCTAAAAACATTGAAGAATCTTAGAGGATTTTTGGGTTTTACAAGTTACTACCGCAAGTTTCTTCGGAACTATGCTAGAATAGAAGCACCATTAACATAATTAACCAAGAAGGATTCATTTTGATGGACTCCAGAGGCAACTCAAGATTTTGGACAACTTAAAGAGGCAATGTGAAAAGCTCGTGTCTTAACAACACCAAACTTCACAAAGACCTTTATTGTGGAATGTGATGCCTCAGGAAATGGCATTGGTGTTGTTCTAATGCAATAAGGAAGGCTCCTTGCTTTTGAAAGTCATCCACTCAAGGGAAAGGAATTACACAAACCCATTTATGAGAAGGAGATGATGGAAATACTACATGCATTGAAGAAATGGCACCCTTACCTAATAGGTAGCCACTTCAAGGTCAAAACAAATCATGACAGTCTTAAATACTTCTTAGAACAAAGATTATCTTTATAAGAACAACAAAAATGGGTGACCAATATGTTGGGTTATGATTTTGAGATCATCTACAAAAAAGGGAAGAAAAATGTTGTAGCAGATCCACTCTCAAGAAAGGATGAATATGTTTAGGCCTTTCTGTGTGCTATATTTATCATCCAATCTAATTGGATAATAGAAGCAAGGGATGAATGGAAGAATGACGAAAAAATTGTGGACTCTCATTCAAAGGTTGCAACAGGATTCTAGTGCATCAGATACATTTACATGGAAAAATGATTCACTATGGTACAAATATCGCTTATATTTATGTAAGAACTCCCAAATAAAACAAAAGGTACTTTTGGAATTGCACACCTCTTTGGTAGGAGGGAAATTATGATTTTTGAAAACCTATCACAGGGTCAAGAAGTATTTTTCTTTTTGGATGGCCTTAAAAATGATGTTCAAATGTTTGTGGCGGAATGTTTGGTTTTACAACAAAATAAGGTGGAAATAATTAAGACCCTAAGTATTTTACAACCATTAGCCATCTAAAGTCAGCGTTGGGAGGAGGTTTCCATGGATTTCATCACAGGGTTACCAAAGTCTGAAGGAAAGAGTGTCATCATGGTGATTATTGATATACTGACTAAGTACACACACTTTTTTGCACTCTGTCATCCTTTCAAAGACAGTACATTTGCCACCTAATTCATGGAGATATTTCAAAAGGTACATGGAATCCAAAATATTATTGTAAGTGACAGAGATCCCATCTTCACTGGACATTTTTGGATAGAATTATTTTCTTGTTTGGGTACTTAATTAGCTCATAGTGTTATAACCCTATGTTTCATAGGATCACTTGGTGATTATTATCCCTTATTATAGTTACATTATATTGTAGATAATATTTTATTCTGCAAATGATTTAGAAAAAGAAAAAATAAAAAGAAAGAAAAGAAAGAAAATAAAAAATACAAAAAATCAAAAGAGGATATAAAAAATAGAAAAGAAAATGATAAAACCCCATGAAATAATTTGGCTTGATTCATACTATCTAATCATGATCAATCTCTTTCAATTTATGCAAATAGGATAGTGAATAAATTTGGCTAAACAATTTAATATTAGCCAAATTAGATAGGTTAGTGAATAAATTTGATCAAACAGTTTAAGCTTGGTCAAATGTCTTAGGTTAGAGTAATTTTTTACCAAACAGTTTAATCTGGGTCAAATGTACTAGGTAACTATATTAGGTTATAGGTTGGCATGTTTCATTTTCAATAAAATTGAGGAAAGGCTTCTTAAATGCCTTTGATTTGAGTTAAAATGATGTATTTTTGACCCCTTGGTGACAAAATGAAGAAAGGGTAAATTGAAAAA
>JASDQU010247873.1:0-16637 GCA_032191745.1 Picea mariana
AAGTGTCCTCAAAGAATAAGTCAATATAAGTGTGATCAGTAGAACGAAATGTTACAAGTAATGATCAACATTGGGTGAATGATATGGAAGAAGAGTTAAATTAGATTGAGTAAAATCAAACATGGAAACTTGTCCCAAGACCCAAAGATAAAAATGTGATTGGTACAAAGTGGGTATTCAGAAATAAGTTGAATGAATATGGAAAAGTAGTAATAAATAAAGAAAGACTGGTCAATAAAGGATATGCTCAAGTAGAAGGTATTGACTTTGAAGAAACCTTTGCGCCTATTGCATGACTAGAAGCCATTTAATGTTTTTGGCATTTGCAAGCTTCAAGAAATTTAAGGTGTATCAGATAGATGTCAAGTCAACATTCCTGAATGGAGATTTAGTGGAAGAAGTGTACAATGAACAACCTGGAAGATTCTTATTGTCAGAAAATGAAGATTATGTTTGTAGATTGAAGAAAACACTTTATGGATTAAAGAAAGCTCCCAGAGCATGGTATTCAAGACTTGAAAAGTACTTGCAACATCAAGGTTTCAAAAAAGGAACAACATATAATAATATTTACATCAAAATAGACAGTGCATAGATGTTGATCATTGTAGTTTATGTGGATGATATCATTTTTGAAAGCAATGCTAATAGAATGAGTCAAAAGTTTGTAGAATAAATGCAAAAAAAACTTGATATGTCTATGCTTGGAGAATTGTCCTTCTTCCTAGGGTTGCATATTTCTCAAACCAACAAAGGCATATTTATTTCTCAGAACAAATACATTAAGGATATGTTGAAGAAGTTTGAAATGGAAGAATGCAAACCTGTCAGCACACCCATGGTCACTGCCTATAAAGTAAGCAAAGAGGATGAATCAAAGGAAGCTAATCAAACTCTATACAAATCAATGATAGACAACCTACTATATGTGACAACTTCAAGGCCATATATAATCCATGCAGTAAGGTTAGTTGGAAGGTTTCAAGCTGCACCAAAGGAAACACGTGTGTAGGTAGTCAAAATAATATTCAGATATTTGAAAGGCACGCTGGACTTTGGTCTATGGTATCCCACATGAAAATACTTTACCATGAAAACTTACACAGATGCATATTGGGAAGGTAGTGTGGATGATAGAAAAAACACAAGTGGTGGAGCGTTCTTTTTGGGAAAATTTATAGTGTCTTGGTTCAGCAAGGAGCAATCGTCAATTTCCCTATCCATAGCATACACATAATACATTGCAGTAGTAGCATGTTGTACACAAGTCCTATGGATGAAACAAACACTAAATGACATTCAGGTAGAGTATAATTAACCAATATCAATAGTGTGTGACAATACTAGTGCAATAAATATCTCCAAGAATTCTATTATGCATTCGAAGACAAATCACATTACAATCAAGTATCGTTTTTTAAGAGAGAAACTCACAGAATAGAATGTCAAGTTGGAATATATTGGCACAAAGTAACAGGTTGTTGATATCTTTATAAAACCTCTTCCTAGAGAAATATTTGAGTATCTCAAACATAAATTTGGGGTGGTATCTATACCATCCAATCACTAAAGCACTACAAGAAGAGCACAAGCTCAAGGGAAACTACAAAAAACAAGAAGGTTGTTGGTTGCAGAGAAGAAAATGAAGAAGGGGGATAATATCCATTTTCCATTGATGTCAAAGAGGGAGAGTACATAGAAAGGGGGAGATTTGCAGGAAGTAGAGGAACTATGTGTTTCCATCAATGACAAAGGGGGATTTTGTTGGAAATTGTGTTGTCATTGATATCAAGGGAAGACAAGACTACGACAGACGTTAAAATCAAAGATAGGAGGAGACTCTATGGGTTGAAGGGTTACTACATATCTACTCTATGTGGATGAAGGTGAGAGGACATAGGAATCATCTAGACTACTATAGCTAAAGAGGAGAACAAGAAGCGTCCTGCGTGGTTCTGTGTGAATGAAGACAAGAGGAACAAAACAACCTTGAAGAAATCAATGAACAAAATATGACAGGGGGGGACTCTAAACCAGAAAAATAGAGGAAGCGTCTAGAATACAAATTGGACCAGACAAAGGAAGAGAAGAGTACCGAGTCTCTAAGCTGCAAGAATCTTGTGTGAAAGGTGTAAATGTCTATGTGAAAATAAGAAGAAATGTGAATGGGAGTCGAAGGAGAACGATTCTAAATGAATAAATTTTTTGTGACTGAATTGATGAGTGATCACAGTTAGAGAGAACAAAGGAAGTATGGACATGTATTGAGCCTGGAAAAGGAGGTCTCATCTCTAGTTAACCGTATCGAGATAAAAATCCAAATTCCACATGCACAAAGAAAAATGATTACAAAGGCTTTATAAAGAAAACATGAAAGCACATAGTTTGAATGTGAATGCGAGCTATGAAACCCTACACAAAGTGTTAATGTTTGTCATGAAAACTATGGACCTGAAATGGGTTAAATCTTGATCGTTGATCATCATAAATCAATGGCTAAGATCAAAGGACTGGGGCTCAATACCCAGTGGGACAACTCAACCACGTTAGCGCCATGATAACAACCTCAAAAACGCCACATGTCTAGTCAAATGAGTGCCACATTAGAGGGATTCCATGATAGTTCCATAACAAGGATCTCTGCAGATGCCATGTGCAGTGCCACATGTTAGGACATGTATCGATGCCATGTCATCCAGTACATGGAGAAGACCTCCATGCAGAAGCTACCTCATCTGTAACATCAACACAATAGATCTTAAAAAATGACTAAGTATCAAGATATCACAAAGATAGTGAAGTGGCGGATAATCGAGGGTATGTGAAGAATGAGAGCGAACCCACAAACCCACAACAAGATTTTGAAGAAATGACTAAGTATCAAGAAGGAATCGGTCGGATGAAGATGTCTCGCGGAGCGCAGTGAGTTATGAGACGATCAGTCGGACGAAGATGTCCCTTCGGACCCGCAGTAGGAGTTCAAAAAACGACTAAGTATCAAGACATCGCGAAGATAATGATGTGCCAGAGAATTGAGAGTATGTGAAAAATGAAAACGAACCCATGGAACCGCAGTGAGATGTCAAATATTGGCTAAGTATGAAGAATCGGTCGGATGGACGGGATCGCAGACGTAGAAAAAAGAATCGGAAAAATGCCTTAGACCCGCGGAGAAAGGATTAGAAAAGTTTCTAAGTATAGGTGAAAAATAAGTGCAACGGAACACAAAGGTGTATTCTGGAGGCCGCAGAAGGTTGAATGAAAATGCCTTAGACCTGCGGTGGAATGCTTGAAAATTTTCTAAGTATAGGTGCAAAGTAAGCGCGACGAAACTTGAGGGTGTAGTTTGGAGGTCGCGAAAGAAGAAGAGATATGCCTTAGACTTGTGCTGAAACCATCAAGAAAGATCGACGGTCAAGATCAACCCAAGATCTAATCGGATGGCAGCTACAAGTTGAAGACCCAGTGGTCCCAATATGCTAAGAAGAATAGATCGACGACAAAGATCTAATCAAGGGAAGATCGGACAACTGTTGAGCGTTGAGGGGGTATTGCATGTTTTTGGTGGGTGGTGAGCATATCAATGGTTGATATCTGATCAAGGTCATCATCAAATGGTAGTTGTGCATTGACACTTGTGTAGAGTGACCAACAAACTAATCGTGTGAGAAATGGGAGGAGATAGAGATCGGTTTGCAAGCCTGATTTAATGGAAAATAGAGGATCTAGAGCCGACCTGTTCAACCCAATTCCTCATGTATGTGGACAAATCCGTGGAGGTAGGAAGTGTATAAATAATGATACCATGTTTGTTTTAACAAGTGAATGAGAAAAGTGGATCATGTGAATAGAATCTCTGAGGTTTTGAGGTTCGAGGACGTCAAAGAATGAAAGGAAGAAAATAAAATTGTCTAAGGGTGGCTGAGAGGTGGAATGAAAAAGGAACTTGTGAACCTATGCAAATTTTGAATTGTGATAATAGAGAAAAAACAACATACTTGGCTTGAAGGAAAGGGATAATATGTTATTGTTAACAACTTGAGGAGATTGATATTTCTAGTAAAATTGGTATCTACAAGAAGTGATGAGTTGGTGCTTAGCTAAGGGGATTGGTGTCTCCTGCAGGTGGGTGCCTGCGAATTTAACAGTTTTAGGTTGGTACCTACAGGGAGATTCGAGTTGGTGCTCATTCAAGGTGATTGGTATCTCCTGCAGGTTGGTGTCTACAAACCTTATTGATGATATGGTACTCAAAAGAAGAGATAGGTGTCTCTTGCAGGTTGGCGCCTGCAAGCATTATAACAGTAGGTTGGTGCCTACAAGATTTTATAAAGAAAATATTTTGCAGTTTTAACCCATTTGGGTTTCCATGTTAAATCTTTGTGTATTGTGGATTATATGTTTGTATATATATATATTTCTCATTAACTGCTTATAATTAGTGAAGTAACAAATTGGTAAAGATTGTAAGAAAATAAAAAAAGTAATCTTATATTGATTCATCCCCCCTCTCAGTATAAGTAAGTGTGTCGACAATGAAATCCATGGTGGAAGAGTTATACAAAGAACAAATGAAGAATGGAAAATGCCCAAGTCATGGTAAAGGCGAAGGAGATGGTGATGATCCTCTTGAAACTCCTCCATCTCCATCCTCTCCTTCAACTTCAAGTTCCTCTTCAATTCCACAAAGAAAACAACCAGGAAAAACTGATTCTAATTTGTCTTTGCTAAATTTAGATGAGAAATTTGATTTTCCAATGTATAATGGAAAACTTAATGCAAAAAAGTTGGATAATTGGATCCAACAAATTGAAGTATATTATAGGGTTCAAAGAATTATTGATGAAGAAGAAAAATTCCAACTAGCTACTCTTCAACTAGGAGGCACAACACTGATATAATGGGAGAGTAAGAGTCTTAACAACTAGGTGATTGCAAATTTGAGCTTACATTGAGTGGAATTGTTTTGGGAAGTCCTTATTTATTTGACATAAAATCTATCTTCTACAAGGAAGAGAACTGATTCAGATTCAGAATTAGGAGCCTCGTAGGGCTTAGAAAGGCCTTAAAATCACTGTTCTCAGAATGGATTCAAAACGTATGTGTGCGTAGGCCTCGTCGATACGAACCCAACGCAACTTGAATGGGATCAAACAAACATCGTATGCTCCTGATATCTCGTTCTGTTTGTTTTGACAAACAGGCAAAAAAGGGTGACTCTACAGTCCGTATAGTCCATCCAGTGCCATGTGGCAACTGACTGTACAGGCCGTATGATCGTACAACTGATGTGGCAGGAACAATTGGAAGAATGACATGGTAGGTTGTACAACTGACGTGGTAGGGGCACAATGGACTGGAGACGTGGCAGGTATAGGTGGACCAACCGGGAGGTGACACGTGTCACCATTGAAAGGGTGACATGTGGCACGCCCATACAATGACACATGGCTGGTGTGTTGATGTGGCGGTTGCTGACTGGGAAACATTATGACTAGGCAGATGACAGTTGGACCAATCTCATTTTGGCAAGTGGCATTTTCACGAGCCAATGAAAGGGTGCCACGTGGCACCCCATCATTCGTCGGTTGGGAAAAAAAATTTGGAGGCTAGAAGAATCGAACTCGTGTCCTCCGCATGGGGGAATGTGTTTGGGGTAGGCTGGGTACCAACTCGCTTGCAGTAGTCCTTGACAACCATGGGCACATTTAATTATTTAAAGTGTGTCTAATGTGTAAGCGAAGGCGGAAGGGGGTTGGGGCTAAGCCCCAGCCCGCGAGTTTATGTAATATATGGTCACACCTATACAGCGGGTGCTCCACCTACGATTTCAACAAAAGGGCACCACGAATCCAGGACTAACCACTGGGGCATACATTGCATGCCACTGGGGCGGTGACTATAGTTTTGGCGCGTGGTCCTATGATAACACACCATGTGACCTATACCTGCGGAGAAAGGGCCAACGCGAAACCCTTAGGGGCTGGCACTTGGCCATATAGTTTCTATGTGACCATGCAGGGGGGGTGCGCGCCCAGTAAAAGGGGCTTAGCACATAATTTTGTGCAAAGTGGGTTTTCCAACTATAGGATAGTGATTTTTTAATGATTTTATGCCTGTTATTGGAGAGTTTTGCCCATTTTGGGGGGATATTGGGCCCTTTTTGAGGCCAAATATTGGGGGGGAGTTGGGATATGGGTACCAACTCTAGATCTATATAAACCAAGCCTTCTTGAGGCTATGAGAGGGGATTTAGAGCAGGTTTATGTTGAAGATTTGCCAAGACAAAGCCATTTTTATGCAAGGAAGCAGTTGAGGAGTGCACCTTTGTGGACCATTTCTGGGAGCTCTGGTCATCCAATTTGAGTGTTGTTTCTTCTGTTGGGTTCTTGAGATCTGGTAGAACAAGACCATATCAGTTTTGTAACCTTTTGGCACTGTTGTGATGTACTTATTGAGATTTGAACATAAATAAGAAAGCCTCACCCACTGAGACAAAGGCCCAGAGACGTAGGCAATATTGTTGAACTCCGTTATCACATTGATGTTATGGTTTGTTGATGTTTATTGCTTCATTTTAGTTCTATACATGTTTATATGGTTGTGATAAATTCTCATATCTTCTTCCTCTTTCATTAAGCTTCTTAATTGGTTAATCAAAACATGCTTAATAACTCAACCATAGTCGTGTAAAAGATCTTTTCATATCAAGTGGTATCAGAGATAGTTGACATTTGGATTTGAGTTTTTCATGTTAACCAGGGAAAAACTACTTCATGGTGAAGGTGAGCTTGTTGTAGAGAATTCATTAATTGGATTGAGAAAGAGAACTTCTCAAAGCGAGAGGATGGCATCGGAAGAGGGACTTTCTCGGGATGAGAAAGAGTTTCGAAAAACTTTCTTCGCCATGTTGGAGATGATGAAGGTTTTGTACGAAGATTACTTGGAACGGAAAAGACCAAATCTGGGTGAATCTTCAAAGGGAAAAAGTGAAGAGGGAGAGGATCCTCCTCAGATTCCTCCTTCACCTCCATCATCACCTCCTTCTTCTCCTTCTTCTTCAAGTTCAATTTCTAAATCTAATGCAAAGAAACATGTTCATAAACATAATAATGAAATGCCATTATTAAAACTTGATGTTAAATTCGAATTACCCATGTATGATGGTGAAGTTAATGCAGAGAGACTTGACAATTGGTTCAGACAGATGGAGGTCTATTGCAGTGTACAACAGATCAAGGATGAGGCCATATATATCAAGTTGGCATCATTGAGACTTGCAGGCACAACACTTATCTGGTGGCAAAGAAAGTTGCAAAATGGAATGCAGCAAGTGAGTAATGTATTTCCATCATGGAAAAGTTTTATTTCTGCACTTAGAAAGCAATTCTATCCTTTGGGTTATAAAGAGAAAGCGTTAATTGAATGGAAAGCTTTAAAACTAAGAAAATGACAAACAATGCAAGAGTATACATATGGCTTTCGAAAAATGGCATTGATGTTAGATATCCCTTTACATACCCAAGAAACTCTTATGAAGTATATAGGAGGTTTACCTGTACATATTAGAAACACTGTATTCATGTTTGGACCCACTAACCTTGATGAGGTTTCTGTTCAAGCAACATACATTGAAGCAGGGAAAACAAGTGTTGGTGTATCAGGGGAATCGTCTTAAAGGAAAGAGGACAAGAGGAAATGGCATGGAAAGAAATCAAATGCAGTGACGAGAAAAGAAGAGGAGCCCTCTTGCAAGCATTGCAAGAAAGAGGGGCATGATGAGGACCGTTGTTGGCAGTTGCATCCTGAGAAGAGGCCAAAGTGGCTCAAGGAAAAGAAGGGGAGGCAAATAGTTGCAGCGAAAACACGACCGACAAACTTGGGATCGGATTTAGGTGATGAATCAAAGGTTTCATTGGTTGGTATGACAGGGAAAATTGGTGAAGAAATTGATTGTAGAAGTAACTTGTTTCATATAAGGGTTATCATGCGACACACTAAGGTTGATACATTAATCAATAGTGGATCTCAATCTAACCTAATCTCAGAGGAATTGGTTAAGAAATTGTGGTTAAAAACACAAGTACAACATAAGCCTTACACACTTAAATGGATAAGCAACCATCATCAAATACACATAACCAAACAATGCACATTAAAATTTGCAATTTCATCTAAGTATGTGAACGAGGTAACATGTGATGTAGTGCCACTAAGTGAATGTGCAATGGTCTTAGGTAGTCCATACTTATATGATTGGAAAACAATCTTCTACATGACAAAGAATCAATGTCAATTAACCAAAGCAGGTCAAGATTATGTGGTTCATGCTCATTATGTTAAAGCAGATAAAACTCTTCAAACTATGGAACAATTAAAGAAGGCAGTTCAAGCAATCAACAAACCAATATTTGTTTCAAATCAAGTAATAGATCTTAAGTAAGAACAGGAAATGATTGTTCAATGGAAAATCAATCATAGTTTGCTTCAAGACAAGCTCATGTCATGCAAATATTACAAACATATGAGCTCATTTGTAGTCGTATGTTTGATACTATCATTAGTAATGTTATCTACATGGATGATAGTAGCTTCAATAAGATGTGACAGGGTTCAAATGGCTAACAATATGCTGTCAATTGTCATGATTGTGTTACAGTTGATCTTGATGAGACAAGTGCACAGGACAGAGTTCAGAGACAGAGGACAAGTCGGGTGGCCTATCTCAAGCTTGTTGACTGGTCAGTAACCTTTTGGGGACCAAAAGGTCTTTTAGTGGGTAGGTGTGATCTAGACGGATCCAGGAGCCTGATAGGGCTCAAAAAGGCCTTAAAATCAATGTTCTTAGAATGGCTTCAAAAATACGTGTGCGTAGGCCTCATCGATACGAACCCAACGAAACTTGAACGGGCTCAAACAGACGTCGTATGCTCATGATATCGTGTTCTATTCATTTTGCCAAACATGCCAAAAAAATGGTGTTTGTACAGTCCGTATAGTGGCACGTGGCAGCTGACTGTACAGACCGTATGGTCATACTGATGACATGGCAAGCAAAGTTGGTAGAATGAAGTGGTAGGTCGTACAACTGACGTGGCAGGGGCAGATTGGAATATAGACATGGTAGGTACAGGTGGACCAACCAGGAGGTGACACGTGTCACCACTGAAAGGGTGACACATGGCTGGGGTGCTGACATGGCGGTTGCTGACTGGGCAGCATGATAAATAGGCAGATGACAGTTGGACCAATCTCGTTTCGACAAGTGGAATTTTCACGGGCCAATGAAAGGGTGCCACGAGGCCTAGACGTGGGCTGCCATGTGGCACCCCATCATTCATCGATCGGGAAAAAAATTTTGGAGGCTAGAAGAATCAAAACCATGACCTCTGCATGGGGGAATGTGTTTGGGGAAGGTCGGGTACCAACCCACCTATGGTAGTCCTTGACAACCATTGGTGCATTTAATTATTTAAAGTGTGTGTAATGTGTAAGAGGAGGTGGAAGGGGGTTGGGGCTAAGCCCCAACCCATAGGTTTATGTAATATATGACCACACATATACGACAGGCGCTCCACCTATGATTTCAACAAAAGGGTGCCACGAATCTAGGACTAACCACTGGGGCATATATTGCATGCGACCGGGGCGGTGACTATAGTTTTGGCTCATATATTTGGGGCGTGGTCCTATGATAACACACCATGTGACCTATACCTACGAAGAAAGGGCCAGTGCACAACCCTTAGGGGTTGGCGCTTGGCCATATAGTTTCCATGTGACCATGCAAGGGGGGCGCGCGCCCAGGAAAAGGGGCTTAGCCCATAATTTTGTGCAAAGTGGGTTTTCCAACTATAGAATAGTGATTTTTTAATGCTTTTATGCATGTTAGTGGAGATTTTTGCCCATTTTTGGGGGATATTGGGCCCTTTTTTAGGCCAAATATTGGGGGGAAGTTGGGAGATGGGTACCAACTCTAGATATATATAAACTAGGCCTTCTTGAGGCCATGAGAGGGGATTTAGAGTAGGTTTATGCTGAAGATTTGCCAAGCCAAAGACATTTTTATGCAGGAAGTTGTTGAGGAGCGCACATTTGTGGGCCATTTCTGGGAGCTCTGGTCATCCGATTTGAGTGTCGTTTCTTCTGTTGGGTTCTTGAGATCTGGTAGAACAAGACCAGATCAATTTTTTAACCTTTTGGCACTGATGTGATGTACTTATTGAGCTTTGAACATAAATAAGAAAGTCTCACCCACTGAGACAAAGGTCTGGAGACGTAGGCGAGATTGCCGAACTCCGTTATCACATTGATGTTATGGTTTGTTGTTGTTTATTGCTTCATTTCAGTTTTGTACATGTTTATATGTCTGTGATAAATTCTCATATCTTCTTCCTCTTTCATTAATCTTCCTAATTGGTTAATCAAAACATGCTTGATAACTCAACCATAGTCGTGTAAAAGATCTTTTCGGATCAAGAACAAGTATCATCTTACAAAGGATGGGATTGAATATATTGTAAGATCCCATCCTGAGAAGGTTAACTTATCTATTACTACTACAAGAAAAATGAAAAGGTTGGTAAATGCAAGAAAATTGTTTGTACTCATGTGTGTAAAAGCTATGGATGATGATAATTACGAAGCTTTCTTAACTCAAGGTTTGCAAACCAATATTATAATATGTATTAGTTCTGTAGTGATTCCTCCCATTTCTTCTATTCCTATAGTGCATCCTCCTGCACATGTGGAAATTCCAGTGATAAAGGGTGACTACAGATATTTATTGGATGATGTATTCCAACCAGATGTTGTTAAGGAGCTATGCAAGCTGCTAGTCATTGAAATCGAAGAGGCTTCACAAGAAAACAGTAATAAGATTAATTGCTCGTTGTGGTCATTTTACCCGAGATCTAGTCTGTCTGAATTGAGGTAGGAACTATGGTAGATAGATAGTGCTTCGGATAATTGTTGGAATATTTCTTCCAACTCTGATAATGAAATAACTAAATTGGTTGACACTTTATGTGTGGATAATATGACAGATGAATTAATGATTACAAAGGCCAATTTGACCCATCGTCTATCATATGTTAAGTGCGTCGATGGTATGCATCAAAGTCCCAATCGAAAATAAATAAATAAATAAATAAAATAAAAATTTCTATCCCCATGTATGGTGTTGTTGTTTTTCCTTGTCTACAGTTGGTGCTGTTATACCCAAAAGGAATTGTTGTAAATCACGTGCCGGGTTTTGTGGCAGCATTGGATATGTTTTTTGCTTATGGGTTGATGAACATTCCTTGTATATTTCCTGTTTACAAACATGGTTTCTATTCAAATGGATTTACAAGTGACAATATCGATGAGTGTGCATCATCTGTGAGGTCATTTATAGAAATATGGATGGATACCAGACAAGTGAGGAAGCGTTACCCTCACTTATTTTTTGAGTAAAATCAAATTTTTAGTGGTCCAAAAACTTCTTAGTGGGGAGGAATGATCTAGGAGGATCTACACAAGAGATCCAATCACATGGTCTCAAATTTTGCTGAAGATGTCTGCATGTTGAAGAGCTCGTCAAGATATTTCCAACACAATTTGAATGGAGTCAAACAGACAATGTATGCAAAGGTTATGGTCTGCTGAAGTTGAAGATAAACAGGTAAAATAAAAGATACAATGTTGATGTCACCTATTGACACGTGGAAAGATTTGGTGTTGACACATAGCAAGGTTTCATGTTGACACATGGAAAGGTTTGGTGCTAACATGTGGACCAATCATATGCTAACATGTGGCAAGGTCTGGTGCTAACACATGGACCAATGACATGATGACATGTGGACCAATGACAGGATGGCACATGGACCAATCTGAGGATAACATAGGAACCAATAAGAAGGTTTCAACATGGAAGTTGGTTGATATTCAAGCAATCACATTGGGATTTTGAAATTATATTGTTAACCATTCAAATCATTTAGAATCCCATGCCATTAATGAACCAGTTGTATGTGCCAGCATACGTACCACGCGGTCAATCATAAAGTATGTGCAACCACCCATGAATACACCATATGTGGTATACTATTGAAATATTCCAAAGATTTCTATTCATATTATATTTTGTTCCACCATATCCAAAATACTTTATAAGCATAAATAATTCATTTAGTATGTAATCACATATTATATTCCATGTAAAAAGGTAAAGGTGGATTTCGTCAGGTTTGAACCATGATCTTCTCCACTAAAACTATGTTGCCTTACCACTAGACTACAAGGAAAACACTGTTATATAATGGATCAAAATTCTTTTGAGGTGGACAACATTATTTTGTATAAATAAATAGGAAAATATATGTTCTTTTTAGCAGGAAGAGACCGAAGGGGGTTGTCAAACCAATGCCATTGTCTTCCTAGAAGAGATTTAAAGACTCTTTTGCAGATTGGAAGCCATTTTTGATGTTAAGAAGAAATATTGCTATATTTTTCATCATTCTTAATGGATCGGTTCCTCGATTGAAGCAGACCCAGAGATGTATCCCAAGCGGGGTGAACTCCATTAACATTTGTTGAGTATTGTATATGTTTATTGTTGTTCTATTCTCAATTTTAGTTATTTAAATTGCTTATTTAAATTTATTAAGTCAAATTTTAACAAAATTATGGGAAAGTTGAGAAGTTTTGTATAAGCATTCAAATTAATGTAATGAAGTTGTTTTAGCACTAATTTTGGATCAAGTTTGGTATCAAAATAGTTGATTAGGGATTAACTCATATGTTGATTTGGATTTGCACAAGCATTGGTATTGAATGCTAACGAGTTCTAAGCTCAAGCGTGGAGAAGGATCGCTTGAAGAGTACAATCCTGACATTGGTACGAGACATGCATTCCAATGACAAGCAATGGAACTTGAAAGGGAAGAAAGCCTTACTGAATCTGAAAGGATGTCTCGACAAGCTTTTTTTGACATGAAAGACATGGTGGAAGAGTTATACAGATAATGAAGGAAGAATGGAGAAGGTCCAAGTCACGGTAAAGGTGAAGGAGATGATGATGATCCTCTTGAAACTCTTCCATCTCCATCCTCTCCTTCAAATTCAAGTTCCTCTTCAATTCCATAGAGAAAACAACCAGGGAAAAATGATTCTAATTTGCCTTTGCTAAAATTAGATGTGAAATTTGATTTGCTATTATATAATGGCGAGCTTAATGCATAGAAGTTGGATAATTGGATCAAGAAAATTGAAGTTTATTGCAGGGTTCAGAGAATTGTTGACGAAGAAGCAAAAATCCAACTAACTACTCTTCGACTAGGAGGCACAACATTGATATAGTAGGAGAGTAAAGGTAAAGTGATATCTTCTTTGTATGAATTCACAGATGCATTAAAGAAATGATTTTATCCTTTAGGGTATATACAACAAACAATAATGGATTGAAAGAATCTAAGGCAAGGCAGAGAACATAATGTGCAATACTATACTCATGAGTTTACAAAAGAGGGAATTAATTTTGGGCATTCCTATTCATACACAAAACACTCATTTAAATTATATTGGTGGGTTGCATAGTTATTTGAGACACACCATTCTTATGTTTAACCCAACTAATTTTAATGAAGTTTGGGTCCAAGCTATTGATATTGAGTCAAGGGAAAAGGATGTACATGACAACATCCCAAAGAAAATAGTTTAGCTAGTTACAAACAAGAACAAAGGAAAGGGTAAAATGAAATGAACAACCACAATGAATAAAGAAGATCAGAAGCCTTCATGTTCACATTTTAAAAAGGAAGGACATGATGATTCCAAGTGTTGGAAACTTCATCTAAAACTAAGATCGAAGTGGTTAGAGGAGAAGAAGATCACTGCTACTATCCAACAAGATCTTGGATTAGATTAAGGTGATAAAACCAAGATCATTGCCATGGGCATGCAAGGTATATCTTTTTGTGCAAGTTCTAGTTCTAATACTTATTCTTTAAAATCATAAACTATGCATGATGAAAACATACAAAGATTGATACACTCTTTGATAACAGTTCACAAGCTAATTTCATTTCTGAAGAAATTTTCAAGACATTGGGACTTGAAACTAAACCTCATCCAAAACTGTATCATTTAGGATGGGTATGTGGAGATGCTAAGTTGCAGGTATCGAAACAATGTAAACTCAGATTTGCAATCACTTTTAAGTTCATTGATGAGGTAGAACTAGATGTGGTACAACTTAATATTTGTGGAATTTTTTTGGAAAGTACTTATTTGTATGACAAGAAAGCTATCTTCTACAAGGAGGAGAAAAAGTATCATTTTACAAAGGATGGGATTGAGTATATTGTAAGAACCCATCATGGGAAGACTAATTTGTCTCTTGCTACTACATCACAAATGAAAAGGTTGGTAAATGCAAGCAAGAATTTTGTACTCATGTGTGTAAAATCTAAGGATGATAATAAGTTCAAAGCTTTATTAACTCAAGGTTTGCAAAGAAATATTATAACACGTACCAATTATGTAGTGATTCCTCCCATTTCTTATATTCCTATAGTGCATCCTCCTGCACCTGTGGAAATGCCGTTGACAAAGGGTGACAACAGATCTTTATTGGTTGATGTATTCTAGCTAGATGTTGTTAAGGAGCTATGCAAGCCGCTAGTCATTGAAATGGAAGAGGCTTCACTAGAAAAAGTTGATAGTGCTTCAAATAATTGTTGGAACAGTGAAATAACTAAATTGGTTCACACTTTATGTGTGCATAATATGACAAATGAATTAATGATTGCAAAGGCCAAGTTGACCCATTGTCTAACATTTATTAAGTTGCACCGAGGGTATGTATCAAAGTCCCATCTGATAAAAAAAATTGCTATCTCTAGATACAATGTAGTTGTTTTTCCTTGTCTATGGTTGGTGTTGTTAGACCCAAAAGGAATTGTTGTAGAGCATGTGTTTGGTTTTGTGGTAGCATTGGAAATATTTTTTGCTTATGGGTTAATGAATAGTCCTTGTATATTCCCTATTTACAAATATGGTTTCTATTCAAATGGATTTACAAGTGGTAGTCTTGATGAGTATGCATCATCTGTGAGGATATTTGTAGCAAGATGAATGGATACCGAACAAGTGAGGAAGTGGTACCCTCATTCATTTTCTGAATAAAATCATATTTTTGGTGGTCCAAAAGCTTCTTAGTGGGGTGGAATGATCTAGGAGGATCTCCACAACCAATCCAATCATGTGGTCTCAAATTCTGTAGAATATATTTGCATGTTGAAGATCTCGTCAAGAGCTTTCCAACGCAATTTGAACAGGGTCAAACATACACCATATGCAAAATTTATGGCCCGTTGCACTTGAAGACAAATAGGTAAAAGAAAAGGTACAATGCTGATGTCACTTGTTGACACATGTCAAGGTTTGGTGTTAACACATGGCAAGGTTTGGTGTTGACATGTGGCAATGTCTAGCATTGACATGCATATCAATCATATTCTGACACGTGGACCAATGACATGATGACCAATAACATGATGACATGTGGACCAATAACATGATGACATGTGGACCAATAAGAAGGTTTCAATGTGGAGTTTGGTTGAGATTCAAACAATCACATTGAGATTTGAAATTATATTGTTAACCAATTAAACCATCTAAAATCACATTGCATTAATAAAATTGTTATATGTGCTAGCATATGTACCACACAGTGAATAATATCGTACGTACAACCACCCATGAATACACCACACTTGGTATACTATTGGAATATTTCAAAGGTTTCTATTCATATTATATTTCAGGCCACCATATATCTGAAATAGTTTATAACCATAAATATGACTAGTGTTATCGCACAGTTTATAGCTAGGTCAAATGGCTATAAGATAGAAGGCCAAACTGGTGTAACAGGAACCTATCCCACCCAATGTCACCACGATGGGGAGGTTCTTTCTCTTTAGGGAGGTTAGGCCCGGGGAAGACGTCCTTGGTAACCTGGAATTTTGAAGAGGCAAAAGTTAAAAGGACAAAGGTAAAGTTCCCCCTTCACAGGTCACCACCAAAAACAGATAGTCCGGCTAAACATCCAATAATGAAGTGAAGCCCCAAAGAAGAACACCTGCCCAGAACAAAGCAACAACAAACCAATATATGCAAGCTATGATTCGACGGGTTAGTACTTCATAAGACTATATGATATCAATATATAAGCAATTATAACAATAAATATTGACGAAGTCAATGTTTGTTAATACAGCAATGAAATAATAGCACTCCACCAATAAATATCAAGATGATGTAGCAATCAATGCATCCAATCAATCCCTCATTCAATAAATGATTTAAACACCATTCAATTGCTTATAAAATGAAATGTTTCTGCGTCAAGATGAAATAACCAAGGGTGACGTCAACATTCCTAGGGTTAGCAGTTAGTTAGGGTTTCAATTTAGAAAAGAGTTTTGAGAGTTGTTTGATCACTTTCACTTCAACGCTGGAGGTCTAAGATCAGTGCCTAAGGCTTAATGGAGTCAATTTAGAAGAGGACGCAAGGGTTGAAGGAAACTAAGGACTGGAGGGAAGGGTTCTAAAGTGCTACTATGGTAGGGCCTCAAAATCAAAAC
>JASDQU010247877.1:0-12467 GCA_032191745.1 Picea mariana
AGCTAAATTTGTCTTTTTTGTTATATATGGGTTTCCATCCAATGCGAGAGGTTGACCTTCCCTCCAACACTAAGTCTAACAACCATAATCCCACATGTGACCTAAGGTTTCATATTTCCCACTTCAAAACATTGGCTAAGCATTAACATTGGCATGTGTGGTGCCATGATGCACATGATCTTGCTTCCCCAAATACCTTTGATTGCTAACCCCTAAATTGTCACGATACATGGCCTTTTGCATAACTATTTTGTTAGTTGAAAGGTCATCATTAAATCAAGAATGAGGGACAAATATTTAGGGGATAGGTTGAGTGAATATTCCCCCCTCTTTTCTGATGGCGTCCACCCGGGCACCTACCTTAGCAGGTCCCGTGCCTGACCTCCCGGTCTTAAGGATCGTTCAATTTCCTCCCTTGAGCCGGAGTGGCTCCTCTGATTCCCACTGGAATCTCCTTCGAAAATTGACCCACAGGTCTTTTCGGCACTTTACAGTCTTTAGGTTGGTCACTGTTCTCTTCAACGACAAAAGACTAGAGAATCGGGTTTCAGGGTTTTTAAACTCCCGATGTCTCGACCCTTTGGTTCCTGATGCGCTCCTTTGTTGCCTTAGCCCGGGCTATGCGTTTAGTCCACACGACCTCCTCTTATATGACCGCAGTCATATTCCTTATTGAGATTTAGGATTTCGAGTGTTGAAATGTAGTAAACCTCTCGCCCACGGAATCCCCGATCTTTCGACTCGCGGATTCCCGATATGACGTCACTAGGACGCCCTTCCACCGTAACCAAAATCAACGACAGTGAACCGTCACTGAGATCAATGGCTCCAGATCTCCCTTGGGGTTTCGCGACTTCAATTGTCGAAATGCCTTGGCCTTCGATTCCCCCGATTTCACGAATGTCGATATCCCGATCACTTTGATTTTGGCCATGCGTCCTCAAGAATGGACGGTTCTCATATGCTTCAGGGTTTTCACCCTGGAAATTCTCGATTCCCTTGATACGACGAGACGACGTCAGTTGGGCCCCACACGGAGCTCTTCTCTTGTCGGGAAATTCGACTTCGCGGTTTCGACTTGCGAGAGTATCCTATCCTCAGGACCTCCGAAACGCCGATCCCCGACTCTCTTCAGATTTCTGACACGCGTCCCAAGTGATGGACGGTTCAGATTGAACCTCGGGCTTCGCCACTTTACAAAACCATGAACACTCACTTACCTGAACTCCGATGACCACATCCCTGATCTAGACGACCACACGACACGTGTCCTCCCTAAGATCCTGCGGCTATGATCCTTTCGTCGTTTCAGGGTTCAACAGGTCTCGGATTCTTGTCTTCTAAAATTCTGAAATGTCGATGGACTCTCGATCCTTGCCACTTTTCCCAACAGATGGACGGCTCTGAACTCGTCGAGATTTTCACGATGGATTTCCCTGACTTCTAGTCCACGTGACTCCCGATTTCCCGAACCCCGACGCCTCAATATCCCGACGCCTCTCGGGGTTCTTACTCTGCTCACGAGGGTTTAAACCCTGTGCAACTCCTATCAGATCAGACGGCTGACGGGTAACTGATCAACGATACAATGACTCACGACCCCTAGAGCTTGAACTCCGAATGCGACCGTAACCTCCTCGCTTCTTTGGCAGATCCAATGGCTGACGGGATTTTTCAAATCTTCTCCACAAGATCCTAACCATCGATCTCTTCCTCTTTGACGTTTTCTACGGGTGAACCCAGTATTCCTCTGTGAAAAATGGTCCTCCTGCGCGTAACTTTGCAGCTCCTGTTCAAACATTCCACGGCACAGACTCCCTGTGCTTCTCTTCGACGGGCTTGGAAGCCTTTTCCTTCCTGAGCTTCACACAATTCTGAGTGTTCGAGAAGACCCTTGTGCGCACTCCTTGTGGCAATCCTCGAACACTTCCAAGTGTTGAGTTCTTTCGACTCTGCTCACACCTGCAACAACAGTCCTTCAATGCTTTGCTCAGATTCACAATTGAGACTTTCCTTAGCCTACGCACTCCTTGCACGGCTCCTATAACCCAATTTCACTTCTGGGTGAACGAGAATAAGAGTTAAACTATCTAAGCCTTATGTCAATGCACTCCTTGCGAACGACTTCAACTGCACTCCTTGCAGGAACAGTTGAAACAGTTGAAACTCATTTCTTCTACTTCCTTTCTCAGATTTCAACACTCAGCAAGAAATCATTCATACATAGCATGTAAAACAAATGCATAACAGGAAGTAAATACTCATGAGCATAGTATTCATCATACATACACAGAGAACAAACACAACGCCATGAAATTGAATCAACTTCTTCTATTAATCCAAATAACTATACATGGGTGTTTCTACACAGCTCTCTGCTTCTCTTTTATGCTCCAATGCTTCTAGCTATGTTACAATGCACAATGAGGGTGTCTATATCCCGTTTCCCTCTTGCGCTCTCAAATAGTCTAATCTAGAATTAAATTTCTATCTACCTGCATTAACTACTATAAATGCCTCCATCTACTTCAGACGGGAGCGGGGCGCTCACGGTCTGATTACAGTATACCAAGGTGCCTTCATTAAATGATCTCATTTACATTTGGCACATCAACTTCAAGGGAAAATTCAAAAATTTGCCTGGGTCTGCCCAGCTATCCTTTGTCTTCCGCGCTGGCTCGCTTGATGTGAGGGATGCTCCTGCATCATTTTCGTAAAATACTAGCACCAAGTCTTGAGTATTGATTGGCATGATTGTCTGCCTATCGATTGAGGTCTCTCAAGACATGAAAAAATTCACTAGTGTCAAAGCCAAATGCTTCCTTTTTAATCTTGCTATTAGACGGGATAGATCACTACCAATTGGGGGTTGTAATTTGATCATGAGCTTGATGATAATAGTTGAATCCCTAATGACTATAATAGACTTAAATTTTCTTGATTCACAATGTTTAAGCCCTTGGAAGAGGGTGTAGGCCTCGACTTGATTGTTGATGGATATCCCTAGACCCCATTCGTAGCTCAATTAATGTGTTCCTCTGATATCAATGATGACCCCCCCTGCACCTACCACCCCTAACAATTATGCAAATTTAATGGCATTGATATTGCTCCTAAAATTTGTTGTGGAGAAAAATGTAAAGCAAATCCAAGTTTATGGTGATTCCAACCTAGTGATAAAGTGGATGAAAGGAGCAACTCAATTTTTAAACATTCATCCAATGAATCCATCAAAGAGTTAACAACCCTGTTCAAGTTAATTTCATTCACATGTGTATAGAGAAAAAAATATGATTGTAGATGCACTATAAAAAGAAGGACAACAAATTGCAAGGGTAAGTTGATTTATGAAAAATGTAGAGATGGAGCAATCTCTATTTCTAAATCCAATTATTATGAAGCAGTCATAACTTATGATAAGAGAGGGTTGGTGAAGTTTTTTCATGATTTCATAAGTGTTTCAAGTACTAAGAGGACATATAGTTTGTCAACAAAAGAAATAGACAAGTATATTTTGTTTTTGGATATGTATAGGGAAATTCCCTAGATAATTATGGACTATTTATTTTTTGTGATGTTTTAAGATGACAAAAACATGTAGCAAAAATTGTCTTAGGACATTTTCCTTTGATAGGGGAAATAAGATAGTAAACCACTATCTTATGATATGTAAGTGTGACAACACAATTATAGGTGTTATGTCAATTAGGTCTATCTTGAATGGTTGTGTGATGGAGTTTTATCATCTTCGCCTAGTTTCTATTCATTTAAGTGACATGACAAAGATTTGAGATTCTACAGAATTGGGCTTACCTTGGGTACCATCCTTGGAATGAGGGTGAGTGCCCAATAGGTTTCCTTGGGAAATGCATTGTGTGAAAAGAAAAAATAAAAAAAGAAAATTAGAGGTGTGTTTTCTTTTCTCCTTGAATAGAGGTGGTGATTTTTTCTCGAGAAGAAAAGGAAAATAATTTCAACACAAATAAGCATCCAAGCATACTAAAATTGAAGTATCGTGAAAGGATATCTCTTAACATGATTTTCTTCAAAGATATGCAAGTCAACATATATTGAACACATATTGACTATATGCAACCTTATGCAGACCTAGCCAAAAGACAAAACCGAAAAAAGAGTTTTATGATTTCCACTATACCATAGTGGGGATGATGTAGATTATGAACTCCCATGTAAGTGAGTTAATTTATAGGAAAACCAACCATAACTAATGACCAAATGAATAAGTATTTTGTGACATCTAATATTATCTTCCTCGGGATTCATACTTAGAAGAGCCAAGTCTTCTACTTATATTTGAGGTGTTGAATTTTGTCAAGAATTGGGTTAGAGTGAAGCCACATGTAGTTTTTGATAGGTTTATATTTAGTGAAGGCCCTAGATGTACCCCACTTCTAGTCTTTACACTAGGTGTAAGGGATTGAAGGTTAATCTTGAGAACAAGGTCATCTACAAAGAGATTAGAGCCCCATGCTAGGATTTGTTGCTTATGCAGGCGCATAGACTCCCCAAATCATAATCGAATCTCAAACCTTACAGAAGGTGAGGACGTGGCCAAGAGGACAATTTTTCCTCAAATTTTGTGAAATTGATAGGGCTGTTGTATATTGTTATGAAATTGTTCTATTTGAGCATGTAGTTAGAAATCTGTGGAGAGGATCGTGGATCTGAGATGTTTTATTCTTGTAAGCTTCAGGTGTTATTGAGAGGGGACAAAATGTAAAACTCAATCAAGAGGGCGGTCGGGCCTAGAGAGGGCATAGCATGTAATTTAATCGGTCTCGATTCTTAATCAAATAGTGTATTTGAGTGCCATTGAGTTCTATGTTATCATGTTAATCATGTATGAGTAGTCAAAACGTGAACCCATATGTTTGTGCATGTGTAAACCTATGTGTATAAATCTTGTGAGTCCATGAATTGAATTCATGAGCATGTGCGAGTGTTGCATGTCTAAACTCGTAAGGAAACACAATATTCCAACGAAGGAAAATATTCACCATTGATCATAGAATGGATCAATGGTGATCTAAATTTTGGAGGATATCATGGTGATCGGTGATCCATTATGAAATTGACTTCAAGTATTCTGAAAGATCCAAGAGTCTATTCATAAGATAGATTAATGGTCCTATGACAATATCTGGGGCATAACTCCATTTTAAACCAGGGCGTAGATACAAGGAGGAGATCAATTGAGGTTTAATTGTTGATATTGACTTGTTTCAGTCCATTTTTAGGCCCATAACCCACAAGTCTGAGGATCGAGATCTAAAAAAAATCAGTTGAAGGACCCCCATATTTGGTATTCAGCAAGTGGCATCACACCAGGGAAATATTTCTCTGCGTGAGAGTGGGTAGATGCAAAATCATAGAAGAGTAGAGGAGTGCTTAGAAGGTTCTAGAAGAGAGAACTTGTAATACCAAAAGGTCAAGCTCGGGATAAATCTTGATAAGGTATTGGGTAGCGGGTGCAGAGGCTTGCTACAGGAGAAAGGCTTGGTTGCAGCTCATTGTTAAGCATGAGGAGAAGTTCATTGTTATAATGGAGTGGTACATGAGAAGGAAGAAAACCAGAGGTTGAAGAGGTGCAACAATGGAGACACATGATCATGAGATCATGGATATTTTCTACCCTGGGAGTCTGATGCATGCACATAGACACCCCCCAAATCATAATTGAATCTTGAACCTTCCAGAAGGCGAGGACGTGGCCAAGAGGACAAGATTTCCTTGAATTTTGTGANTGATAGGGTTGTTGTATATTGTTATGAAATCGCTCTATTTGAACATGTCGTTAGAAATATGTGGAGAGGATTGTGGATCTAAGATGACCCACAATATTTATATTATTCTTATTATATTTGTAAGCTTTGGGTGTTATTGAGAGGGGACACAATTTAAAACCTAGCCGATAGGGTGGCCAAGCCTAGAGAGTCCATAGCATATAATTTAATCGGGCTTGATTCTTAATCAAATAGTATATTTGAGTGTCATTGAGTTCTATGTTATCATGTTAATTCTATATGAGTATTCAAAATGTGAATCCATATAACATTGTGTTTTGATCCATTGGACATTAGGAAAAAACATTACACATGACACCTCCAATCTTCCCATTGTATTTTTCCATGAGGGTAGTGTCCACAAAGTGATAAGGAAAGAATCATCTACAATGTTGTCATTCTCCATTTGATTTACTTCATGTTCTAGAAGAGGAATACCTTTGATTAGGATCAATCCCATGTGTTGTACAACAAATTTCCCAAATCTTTAATATCCATCACATATGGGTCAAGTACCAATGGGAACCATTGACAGATAGACCAAAACAAGCCAACTTCCTTAAATTTGCATGTGTTTATAGACAAACAAGAAAAAACCTTAGCAAACAATGTATTTAGTGCTCCCATAAGAAGGAACCCAAGCCTAATCCCTCCATATTTATACAATGATTGTTCATTCCACATGATCATAAGCCTTCTCAAAGTCAATTTGAGGAAGAGAGCATCCAATTTATTTTTTCTAAAATAAAATTCCATTCCATGTGATCACAGGCCTTCTCAAAGTTAAATTTGATGAATAAAGCAATTTGGGATGAGGTTTGAACCCATTACATCCCCTCCCACGCACCAATAATTTTACCAAGAATATTATTGCACAAAAACAAAATTAAATTTCCCTTTGCATCGTCTATCAATTCTATCTTTGAATCTTTTTACTCGTGCTTAAAATTTTCATTTAGGCAAGCAACATATATCATAGCTAGTTATTTAATCCAAGTTGTTATTAATATCAAGTGATACCTTTTAAAATTTATTGGTTATGTACACACTAATCCTAATGGATTTAAAGATTCATTAATATAGCATAGCACAAATTTGAAATAAAATCCACTTCTATCAATATAAACATTCATGGTCTCTAAGAAATTGCAACATTATATAATCAACCTTGGAAATTTGCAACCTTTGTGGTAGGCTTATTGAGATATCCATTTATTACTTGGACAATATGTAATAGATAGTGGCTTACATTTAACTATGGAATGAAATGAGCTTAAACAAGGACCATGTAGCGGCCATTCTTGTCATGTGTAAATGTTATTGTATATAGTTAAAATATCTTGTAGTAAAGTAATGACTTCACTAAGAAACTCAAGCCATCATTCTTATCCAAGATGTGGTGTCCCCACTACTAAACCCATAAACTTTTTATGATACCAATTATAATTAAATGCATGTTAGCATGCTTAAAACATTCAGGCATCTAACAACGCTATTAAAACATGAATGTTGTTGGACAATTGGTTGTCATTGATGTCAACTCTTGGAGATTGATGTCAACCCTTGGAGATTGATGTCAACCCTTGGAGAGTGATCTTGGAGATTGATGTCAAACCTTAGATATTGATGTCAACCCTTGGAGACGTCTGGAAGCCCTAGATCTGTGGACAAGATCATTGGACAATTGGTTATCATTTGTATGGTTAAGAGTGATTGTGAGTTGTTGTCATTAATGATTGATATGATTACTGCATTTGATGTAATCTACATGTATCCCTGAAAGTGTGGTTATGGGACCCAAATTTGATTAAGGAATATGGACATGAAGGACAATGAAATTGCAAGTAAGACTATCATAGATGAATAGTACATGTTGTGTTGTTTTCGGTGATATGTGGAAGGCCATGTGGTTCCTCACGATTAAGGAGATATGGATTTGAAAAGTTGGAAGCCCCAAAGAGTGGTGAAGAATCCCCTAGTTGGTTACAAGTCTTGTTCAAAGGGTAAAGTGGTTGTAACAAGAAACCCCTAAATTAAGTAAAGAAGTTACCTAGCACAAGTATAAATACACCTCAAGAGTCTCTCATTTATCCATACACACTTACATTGAATATCTATATTATGAATGTTATGGTCTATTTTTTGGTAAATCTATTAGTGAATATGAGGTTGAATCTGTCTGCATTTTTCTGAGGTAGAGAAGGAGTCTAAAAGGCCGAAAGTTTCGGAGTTACTGAAAACTGGAAACCCTAGTTTTTTAAGGTTGTACACATGCTGGAAGAGGACATGTCGTGTACATACATAGGCTACAAGAAGACAGGTCACATACATACGCAGGTTGCAGAAGGACATGTCGCGTACCTGAGGTAAATATTTGAAAAAGGATATATGAATGAGTTGCAACAAGGTTTTATGGAACAACACAGTTGATACAGGGTATGAGATGGTATGCTTCAGGTTTTCATGAGTAAATGTATGTCATTTATTCATTTGTTTGAGGCTTGTATCTTGGATGGTATGGCACATGCTTAAGGCATGTCTTGGAAGCCATTAATGGTACATGATTGCATATGGTTGAGGTGATATTGTTACATGCTTGAGACATACTCTTGGTACTTGGTATGTGGTCGTTATGGTTCATTGTTAGAAGCACATATTTGTGATATTGGCATATACATGAGGCTTATCGTATGGTACATTACATGAATGATATGGTATATGGTTGAGACACATTTCATGGCACATGGTATGGTACAGTATTGGTATATGGTATGGTGTTTACATGGTTCATACATGGTATGGTACATGATTGGTACTTGGTATACATGGTTGATGGTTGGGGCATATGGTACAAGTTGAGGTGCATGGTTGATGCACGGTTTGGTACAGGTGTTGGTGCATGGTTGATGTACTTGATGTGATATGGGTTGTGGTACATGATTGGTACTTGGTATACATGGTTTATGGTTGAGGCATATGGTACGGGTTGAGGTGCATGGTTGATGCACGGTTTGGTATAGGTGTTAGTGCATGGTTGATGCACTTGTTGTGATACATGTTGTGGTACATGGTTGATGCTTGGTGTGGTATTGGTTGATGGTTTGGACACATATCTTGTGATGATATGTTGGTGATGTTGGTACATTCTTGGTAGAGACATGTGTTGGTGATGTTGAGCATATGGTTTGAGATATGCTCTTGGTGATCTTTCCATGAGTTGCATGCAGATGAGAGTGGATCTAGTTTCATGGATGAGAGAATGATTGGTTCGACAGGTTGTTGTGACAGTGATCGGTTGATAGTGATAGGTTGGATACAATGACAAGTTGATAGGTTACAGGTTGTTGACAATGGCAATGACAATCATAGTGGCAGTGACAGTGACAAAGTTTTTGGTAGTGATAGTGGCAGAGTCCGTGAAATTTGGTATACGATTATATTTTAGGGTGGTAGGACGGGGCAAGGAAAAGGGGTTGTATCCTCCTTTCAGTTGGATTCGAAGAATTAGGGAGTTGGAGCTTCCTTCATGCTGGAGCCTGATAACTAGGTGGTTGTAGCTAGACAATCAGGGAGTTGGAACCTAAGAACTAGGTGGTTGTAGCCACCTTCCGGTTGGAGCTGGAGAACTCAAGGGGTTGTAGTCTCCTTCTGGTTGGAGCCAGAGAATTGAGGGAGTTGTAGCCTCCTTCACGTTGGATCTTGAGAATAGGGGGTTGGAGCCTCCTTCCAGTTTCAACTGGAGAATTCAGAAGTTGGTGCTTCCTATGAATGAATTCTTGATATATATAAGAAAGCATTCTGTTGTTTTTCCCATTTGGGTTTCCACGTAAATACTGGCGTATTGTGTTCTTGTTGTGATGCTTCTTATGTTTACATGCTTATGATAAAAGTGAAAGAATATATATTGTGGTTAAAAGTGGTATAAAGTGCTCATACTAATTCACCACCCCCTCTGAGTATTCCAACAATTGGTATTAGAGCAGGTTCCTTTAGGAAATAGTTTAACCACTAGAAGGTAGATCATGGAGTACAGTATGAATGGATCACCAATGTTCAATGGTCAGAAGGGTCTGAAGTATGAATTGTGGAGTTACGGGATGAAGTTATTTTTACGGGAATAGGGATATAATGTTTGGCACTAAGTTGTTACATGATATAATGCTACAAAGAGACTAAATACTGCAACCAAGAAGGAATTGAAAAGGAACAACAAAATAGAAATGGATTTTATCTTGGAACGATTGTCTGATTCAGTAAAGAACAAAGTGGGAAAATGTTCATCAGCTAAAGAAATTTGGGATAAGCTACATAATATCGATTCTTATCCCATTACAGAGTCATAGATGGTTGAAGAAGATGAAGGTACAAAACAAGAGGTAAAATGCTCATCATGTCAGACAAACTAAGAAGAAGAAGAATTTGTAGCCAAAAGAAATGAGTTATTTTTCTTTACTTGTGAAGAGTGCAGACATATTGAAAATGAATGCCCTTATTTGAAGATTGAAAGTGATGAGACAAAAAAACCCAATGAAATAGAATATAATCCCGAGATTGAAAAGGAAAAGGATCTTGAAGAAGAATTAATCAGTTCTCTAGATGAACTAACAAAAGAAAGGAAGAAGAGTCAGTCACTTGAGGAACAATTAGACAAGAATAATTCTCAAGAAAGTTTCGAAGAAGCCCAACAAGTCATCATGAATCTAAAATCTCTGCTAGAAGAAGCCATAAATATTTAAGAAACATACAAAAGTCAGATGGAATAGAAGCAATGTTTGGAATTCGAAATAGAAGCACTAAGAAAGGAAGCAATAAAAGAGAAGCAGTGTTTGGAAACCGAAAGAAAGGAAGCAGAAAAGAGAGAGAAGATAATGATAGATCATCTTAAGGATAGAATTGAAGACTTAAATCATATTGAAGCAAAATTTGATCAAGAAGAGAGAAGAGTTGAAAAAGAAATCATCACATTGAAGATCCAACTTGAAGAAGCAAAGCGAACAAAAGAAGTCATGAAGATTTAGATGGTGAATAAAGAAGAAGAGGTTGAGAATATTGAAGAAGAAGCTGTCACATTGAGAAGTAAAATCCTCAAGATCAACAAGAATGTTGAAGAGACAGAATCATCCACATCAACAGTAGAGAATGAAGATAGGCATTCCAGGATGCCAGAAAAGACGAACGAAGAAAAGAGTAAGAGTTATGCATAAGTACTCAAAGGAAGGAATCATGGTCAACAAGAATCAAAGAAGAATGAGTATAATAGAGATACATCTTCAACAAAACCTGCCACATTCAAGCAATTAAATAAGTTTCAACCATGATGAAGAGATCCACAGAAGAGAAGATCATGATCAACCAAGGCAAGAATTCAAAAGGACTACACAACAAAGAGGATCATCTACTACCATGTATGTAAATTTCTTTTATGGTCATTGTTTTTACTGTACTAACTTTGGACATAAGGTTGGAGATTGTAGGACTTATGAAAGAAATGTTCAAGCAAGAAAGACTTATGTTGCCCCACATAACATTGAATGCTACAAATGCCATAACTATGGACACATAGCTCGTGATAGTAGAATCATGATGGATACTTCTTTGAGAAAGAACATTGATATTATATATAAGAAGGTTTGGAAAAGAAAACAAGAAGATGTAAAGGAATATCAGATACTCTCAGGATTGGAAATAGTACAAGATGAAGACAAATCCACAGGGAAAAAGGAAGATGTTAGGCACATGAAGGTTTGGAGAAGAAATGAAAAACCAGGAGAAAAAGTGAATAAAAAACAGGTTCAAGAGATTGTACTTTCAAGAATTGTAGTGCAAGATCAATCCAAGATAGAAAGGAAGAAGTCAGAGTTCAGAGAGATGACGAGTCCACAGATGAAGAAGAATATGAATCCACATCAGAGAAGGTATTCTTCTAATCCATCCAGCTGGAGACTCCCAGTAAATATGTATGTTGAACAGGGGGAGTACATGCAGTAACAGAGACAAATCAGATAACCATCCTTTGATCAGTAGTTGTAGAGATAGATTCAGAGCAGTCAGATAACATAGGTACACAACAACAAAATGATCAATTGAGAAGTAGTGTTTTCACACATGTGTTAGTTGGCAGTTGGATAGGCAAAAGTTTATGATTGTATTGCACATATGTATTCAGGCAGGGATATCCTCAGTACGGGTTGTTCCAGACATGCATAGTTTGATGAGAAGATAGATCAAATCAGTAGACATATTTGATTCAGAGAAGTCTTTGTATAGTGACAGATGGGTCAACATTGTGGACAATTGAGTAGCAGAGTTATCGACAGTTTGTGACATATGGTCAAAGATTGATTCAGAGATTCACAAATCGGTTCATAGATTGGTTCAGAGATTGATTAGAGATTCATAGATTGATTTAGAGACTGATTCAGAGATCAACTTAGAGACAGTTGGATGATTATGATAAAAGAATATTTGAATGCTTTGAATTTGAATGCTTTTTATATATGTCAGTGAATTACATGAGAAAGCACCAATGGACAATGAACATCACTACAAAAGAAGGAAACAATTTACAGGTAGCCCTACATTGGTCTACACAACATCTGGCAGAAAATTCAAGTCATCAGAGGAAGAGATCCAGAGAGGAAGATCAGTAGCATGCAGACATGG